>JBAMAX010002469.1:0-20841 GCA_037043745.1 Chymomyza amoena
AAAGATTGTAATTGTAGATGATTATGCGCGGCAAGTATAAAAAATACTAACTATGCCTAGCTCTGCTTGAACTTTAAGGACTGTGGAGAATAAAGCAAGCAATTCTTCAGGTGTTTCAAAACGTTACATGGCCTAAAGGTTTTAGAATTTCAGAATATCTTCGGAAGTCAATTTTTTAGTGCCTAACATTTTACAGGGTGATTGAAATTTCTTTAAATATATGGAGTAGTGCTGGAGAAACATCGATCATCAATATACGATGATCTGCCCTATAGGAACTATATTATATAGTCAACTAATTTTGTTCAAATTTGATAAGTAAGTTTTTTATATTTCCTAAGCACTGTACTAAATTTAATCAAAATCGGAATGGTATTTTATCGATGATCGGAAAAAATAAAAAATATTGATGCATATAACATCGATGTTACTTCCAGCACTAGTAAAAACCAACTGTCTGATAATAATTATTTTGATCTAAATAACTTATGGTATGCCAGGCCTCCCTCTGCCTATTACATATACTGCAAAAAACTACGCGAACGACTTTGAGATACCCTATATATAAAGCGACTTTCTCCATGTTTTTGATAGCGCACCAACACGACGACCTCTGCCCTGTCGAGCGAGGTTCTCGCTGGATCTCCGAAGGGTTTTCCAAATCTATAGCCCCTTACGCTCGTATACTTCTTCTGGCGCGGGTTTCTGATTAGAAACGTTCCAGTTATCTACATTACTAATGCGGTTGGGCCATCATATATGTAGAATCTGGCGCAAGAATTCTCATACTCTCTCATAATAGGTCCCAAATTCCTAAAACAAAAAATTTGATAATATTTGTTAATTTGAATGTCCACTGTGTCCAGATTGAGGTCATGGTGCAAGGTCGAATTCCTTACGTACCAATCGCAACCAGTAATAAGGCGCAATGCCTTATTTTGGAACGTTTGTATACGTAAGCGATTCGAGCGAGCCGCTATACCCGAAATCTGGATAGTGTTTCTCCAAGTATTTCTAATTGGAGAAGGCGCGCGCAAAGCAGAGTCGCCTGGCGAGAGCTGTTGAGGTCGGCTGTAACCCGAGAGCGGGCTGTCATGGTCACACGATGATGAACGATGATGTACATAAAAACACAAGTTAAAAACATAAATGGATTTGCCAGTGATGATGCCAGCATATAGACACATACCTATGCTCGTCCAGCTAAGGGCAGACATAAGGATTATAACACCCTCTGTTCATAGTTCATCAAACTCAATTTTATTTCTTAGCTGGCCTGCCACGCCTACGCCTCTGTATCCGTCTTCGGCGTAGAGATTTACGTGTGCTATCCACGTTCTCCTGTTGCTCCTCGTTTTCATCCACCACTGCTTGCGGCTCGTCAGCTTCATCGGCCAGGCGTTGCGACTCAGCCTCAATGCGCGCCACCATCTCGTCATTGTTAGTGGTTTCAGCATCACTCCTGCTTTCCTTCCTCACCCAGATTGCTTATGAGCACCTCAATCTGGCTGCTGTGCGAGTATGTGCTTTCTATGGACGCTTTTAAATCTCCTGTCTTTATGCGAAAATCGCGCACTGTACCAAAATGCAAATAGTCCGCTAGACGATCAAAGGTCTTCTTGGAGAGCAGAACAATGTGTTTGTTAAAATTCTCAATGTGAAGTATAACCTTTAGTATCTGCTTGGTCTTATGCAGCACTTTGAGTTTCTCCGCTTGCGAATTGCGCTTAATGGTCAGCTGAGCATGTTCATCCAAGATATTCGCTTCAATATAGACTATGACTATGACTATCAATCCATCCATACAGGCGCCTAGTGGTATGCAGACACCTGTCAATGCCTGTAGTGTCTTGGATATATGTATCAGCTTTGTGCAGATAGAACGATCGAGAGCATCTAGGCTGCTACGCCAATACGAACGGAACGATCTTTTTCCGGCACAATGCGGAATTTACTATATAGTTGAGTTTGTTGACCTTGAACACAAAGTAGTCAAAATCCTCAATTTGTTTACGTAAGGCGGCATAGAGATGTTGTAGAAAACTTTCGGCAGTAACGCAGCTTATGGATTTTAGGCGCAAGTCCTCGGGGACAACATCGCTGTTGTCTGGGATATCGCTGTCACTAGCTGTACCCAGCACATTAATCAACTGTCTGGCCACGTCTTCTGGCGTTGCGTAAAGAGTAGACGATGAACAAAGCTTAGCTCACCATTGGGCAGCCCGTACGTGCGGAAGAACTGCAGCAGCCAAGTATATGATTCTGTGGCAGCACTTCTTCTCTTCTTCTTCAATACCCATTTGCTGTTAGGCGTCGGGGTAGCTTCGGGATATCCATCTTCTCCAATTAGGTCGGTCCCGGCTCTCTCTTCTCATCTCTGCTAGGGTTCTGCCCCTTCCCACTTCCCATGGATGCGATTTTCCCAAGTTTTTCGGGGTATTCCTCTCGGTGCATTGCCTTCCGTTCTCATTTGCAGTACCTGTTTAGGTTTTTTTGACAGCCTGCAGCAAACACAAAGGGATTTGTCGCCCGTTGGGATCTTTACAAATGGATTCATTTTCACACTGTTCGCTGGCATCTTCCTGCATGAACTCATCAATGACATCTTGTAGAACATAGTCGGTCTCTTTTAGGGAAGCGCTCAAAATGGCCATATCTGTGAATAATTGAGTTAGTTTGAGCTAAAAATAGGTATACCAAGAAGAAATTTAAGAAATTCACGGAAACCTTTTTTATACGTCTCATGAGCCGTGCCGAGAATTGTACCAAATTTAAACCAAATCGGTTGACTATATAATATAGCTGCCATAGGGCCGATCCTCCAAAAGATCGATTTTTGAACCAAATTTGTTGTTTCGTTGTGTTTAAATTTGACACTTGTAAGTTTTTTATAGGTCTTAAGCATTGTACCAAATTTTATTAAAATCCGTTGACTATATCTTATAGCTCCCATAGGACGAATCGGTCCAAAAAAACGTTTTTTTATACAAAATTCGTTATTTTTTCGTTTTTTTTGTAAAGATATTTGAATTAAATTCGGCATTCAGATCTTTTTTAAAGTATTAAAGCACTGTGTCAAATTTAATTGAAATCGGTTGACTATATCATATAGCACCCAAAGGAACGATCGGTCAAAAAAAAAAAATTTTTGCTTCAAAATTCTTCTGCTTTTGGTTTTTTTATGAAGGAACCGGATTTTATTGCAAGCTAGTGGTACAGGGTCGCCCGCGCCCGATTTTACGTATGCCATTTTTTTATATTGTCCGACTTTTCCCCCAAAGAAATTTTGCGATATACTTCCACGTTTTTTAGGCAACAACCGATATATATATTTTTTTTAAATCATTTGGAAGTAATAGGAAAAAATTAACAAAATTGAGAACCTTTTGCCTATGTAGACTCATTATAATAAGAAAAATATCGAAAGAAAAAAAAAATTGCAGCTGTTTTTCACTATTTTCCTCTTTACAACACAAGACATGTTTATAATTTAGTTATAGCAAAAATTCCTAAATTCAAATCCCTCCTTTTTTTTGTAATAGAACGTATAGTCATATTTTGGGCGGTAAATGCCACCAAAGTTACTAAAAAGGACTTTTCCGTCATTTTAGACAACTATGTAGGCCTTATCAAAAGTACATAACTATATTTTGAATATTATCTTAATTTTTTGTCTTATCTTTACCTCGAGTTTGGAAACTACTTAGCACAATTTAAAAACTAACCAGCAAACTACAGAGTATAAGTATATTGTGGCATTCGAAGCATGCAGCTGTTGGAGCCCCCTAGTTTGTGTTTAAAATTTAATTGTTACTTTCTTTGCAAAGTTTGACTTTTCTAATCTAAAATATTATTAAGAAATTTATTTTTCTTATTTATATCTTTATGTATAACAATTGCGCGAGAAAAAAAAAACAACATTTGATTACAAAATAATTTTTTGTGTCGTGTTTTATTTCTTTTCAGAATGACGAAAACTATCAAAGGGGTAAGTACTTAAATTCAATAATAATTTTAATTAATTTTTTAATTTTTTTTACACCCTTGTGTAATGCATTAAGTATTTTGCTTAAAAGATACTACTAGAATCAGTGGCGTAGCGTGCCTTGGCGGGGCACCATATAAAAACTTATTTGGGGGCCCCTAGAAAGGGTAAAGATTTCCCAAAAAAAAAAAAAACATAAAATTACAAGAAATATTTATTTATTATAATTATACCTATGTATCACTATTTAACAAAAAAAATAGCAAACAAATCAAATTATATGTACACTCTCCTTGCCTTTTTTTCTGCAAACTGATTTATTAAACCATTTAAATCTGATGATGACTTAAGATTTTCTAAAGTTTCCGCCTCTGTAGATAATAGTGACAAGTCTGAGAGGCTTTCCTGTCCCATTGAAGTCCTTAAGTAATTTTTTATTAGTTTTAATTTCGAAAAACTTCTTTCAGCAGTTTCGGTTGTAACTAGAAAGGTCATGAATAAAAAGCATGCTGTTATTACCTCCGGAAAACTGGATGCAAGACTATTGAATTCTATCAGCAATAATTCAATTAGTTCCTTAATTGAATGAATTTTTTGAATTTCAGATTTTAAGCATGTTCTAAGAGTCTTTAATTGGTCATAAAGGTAAACTGAGATGTCATTACTGTATTTATCAGACAGTTTTCCGGAAGAGTTTAATAACTCTTTGTTTGAAAAAGACAGGAGTTTCTCCGGTTGTAATATTTCGAACATACTACTCAGGTTGCGAAGACTCTGAAATCTTTGTTTAGTTTGTGAAATTAATACATCTAAACAGCAATAGTAAACATTGACTTTGAAATAAGATTCCGGGTCTGAAATTCTGTCATCTTGTGACAACTCATCAAAAAACCGCTTTGGCCTCATTTAGTAAACTATTGAATAAATTTTCATTTCTTAATTTGCACAGTCTATTCAAAAACAGGGTTAATGATTTCAAATAGTGAACAAAAAATGTGACAAGCACTAAGAAATCATAACTCTCTAAAATGTTAATTATATTTTAACATTCTTCACGTTCATTTTTTTTATTCGAAATTAAATTTAGTTGGTTCAAAGTTTTCATAATTAATAAATAATATTTCTTTACCGCTAATAAAGCGTCGTTCCTTGAAGACCATCTGGTAGGATATACCTTTTTAAGGGTAATTAAATATTTTTCAGATGAATCGTCACTTAACATTGCCCAGCGTCTTATACTATTGCCAAAAAAAAAAGTATATATTTTTTCTAAATCATCGACAAAAAGTCGACACTTCATGAATATGTTTTGCAGCATCGTTTAAAACTAAATTTAATGCGTGCGCAGCACAATGAACATAATCGGCACTCGGAGAATGCTCTTTTATTAGGGTTTGTAACCCTCCATAAACACCCGACATAACATTTGCTCCATCGTAACGTATTTAAAATTTTAGTTTTAAGCCTTCAGAACTGCAATCGGATACTGCAGTAAACCCCGAAAAAGACTCACAGATTTTTAATTCTTTAGGCACATTGTCATCATTTTCTGTAATCGACATGTATCTAAAAACTACAGAAAGTTGGTAAATTTTTGACAAGTCTTGTGTTGTATCTAGAACTATTGTCAGAAATGGAGCTAAGCAAACTAATAATTTAATTTTGAATTGTAGGGCTTAAATAATTTATTTTGCCTTTTGGTTTTAGAAGAAGTTCTTTTAAAGTTGCATCATAATTAGATGGTAAACGTATGAATGCCATAAAATTTCCAGAATTAGAATCATGGCCTCTTAAAGGCAGATTACAAGATGCTAAAGTAATTATAACATTAATTATACGATGCAATACATCTCTCCACAATGTCATGTTACAATTTATTTCACTTTGCGTATAAAGTATCGATGGTATTTTCTTGTAACCAAGTATTATAAGATAGCGATATATTAATATGCTGCTGTGACTTTTCATGGTCAAGTATAGTTTGCGAAAAATTACTTCTAACCGAAACATCGTTAACCCATGCAGTAGAGTACGGTTTGCTTTGACGATCTGCTAATAACCAACAAAAGTGGCAATACATTAGAATAAC
This sequence comes from Chymomyza amoena, assembly GCA_037043745.1. NCBI lineage: Eukaryota > Metazoa > Arthropoda > Insecta > Diptera > Drosophilidae > Chymomyza > Chymomyza amoena. Next base: position 6,075 of record JBAMAX010002469.1, read on the forward strand.
ATAACCATGGTCTTGGAATTTTTATGCCTGCCTTATTGAGATATGAATAATAATAGGCCGAAAAAGATCGATTACTTTCTGAATCTTTTGGAAACGGTCCTTGTGGTTTAAATGGACCCAATTTAAAAATTATTTTTCGTTCGCATTCAGTTAGATTTGCACCAAAATTTCCTCTATCCGATGAAACTATATTGCAATATTCAGATATCAAAGAATCGTCGATTTGGGTTTCTTCGATTTTTGGATGGGCATCTGGTGAAGAATGTGCTTGGATTTCTTCTTTTTCTAGATGGACATCTGATGAAGAATGTGCTTCAGAAGAGTCTGAAAATACAATTGTTAAAAAAATATAAGCGAATGTTTTCATAAATGTCAAAGTTGTTTTTTAAGGCAAAATCTAACCGAATATTAAGAAAAAACTATAGGATAGTACAATTTTTACTTAGGGATATCACTTATCTTTGCAATCACTTACAGAAGCTTGTGTCTGAAAAAAAGAAGAAACTTTGGGCACTTTTTTTATGACCTCCTCCTTTTTCTGTTTAATTTTTCTTTTCGTAACTCCGCTGGGATAATCTCTTTTCCTTTCACTCATTGTTTTTTACAAATCGCTACTAACTCTTTTTTTGTTTTAAGGGGTTTTACGTATTAAATGAGTTAGAGAATTTTGTTAGTGTTTATTAATTGTATAGTAAATGAATCCAAAACTGTTGATATCATTTTTTTTTTAAATGGAGTTATCGCGTGCAAAATCCCACGGTTACTTTTACTACCATACTACCAATAAATTAAAAAAGCCAAATCCAAAGAATCTACTACCTTTGCACAAGATATTCTGAAACGAAAATACAAACATAAGAATTTGATAAATATCCTATTTAAACTTACCCTTTTTTTTTTAATTTAAAGGCCAACAATTTTCGCAATCTCGGAATGCCCAAATAACCAGCCAACTTTATTGTGGTAGTGTGACCTACTCAAGGTCAAGTTCTTCAAAAAAATTCTTGTCATTTACCGAAAAGTCAAGCAAACGCAAAAGCCGGCCGGCGCAATAACAAAAACGCTCTCGAAAACTCTTATTCTATCTTAAGAATCCCTTTTTCTAGACCTTAGACGTATTATTGTACGGGGGCATCCCCGTTGCAGTATATGGCTGAGACGGGGAAATCCCACAGCCCACGACAGTAACCGATGTAGGGTGTTGCCAACTTTTGAACGGGAAAAAAAAATTTGTTTTTAATCTTGTCATTTCAGAAATAAAATAAAATAGTTTTTATTACTTTTTGCTTACGCACCTTGAGGGGCCCTCGTGGTCCGGAGGCCCCGTATAATTGATACGGCTGATACGGCTAGCTACGCCCCTGTATGCAAATTAACTTTTTAAGCAAAAGATTCCGTTAAAAAAATGATTTTTGTCGCGCGTAGCGCTCTTTATTCATAACTTATTGATTTGAAACTTAAACACCGACTCCCTATTCTATCTTATTTTACCCTACAAGAAACCTCGGCGATTGTCAAAAAAAAGCTCATCAGAAAAATCACACCACCGAAAGTCAACGCCGGACGCCTTTGGCAGCGTCAGCGTCTAGACCCTTTGCGACGATCAGCAGCTGCGACAGCGCAGCCGCAGACGTAAACATTAATGACGGCAGCGCGGCGCGCTGCATCAAGTTATTTTTCATTATTTGCCTGATCCGCTAGTTTGAAGTTTATTGCATTTATCTTGATTCTAAGTGGATGGCAAGCCATCACATAACTCTCCCCTCTGTTAAAATGGTTCGTCCCGGACCATTATGGGTTTTCGGACAATTGTTGGATTGCTATGTTTAGTGAGTCTGCCAAATTTTGGCCAGAATTTTCATTTGTTTTGACTTGCCGAGATTTCTTTAACAATTTATATAGTTTGTATGTAATTAACAAAATAAAGTATATTATTAGAAATGTTATAATGAAGTATGATAATGGGTACTTAACTCTATTAAATTGTATAAACTGGTTTGGTACATCAATATTGTCAAATGACAATTCTGAATTATTTGAACTTAAGTATTTGTCAATCTTATAGTTTAGAAATTGATTATGTTTAAGATAGTTTAATATCTTCTTTGTGGGATTTATGAAAGTAATGTTGATAATTGTGGTGTCGTTAAATAGAATCAAAAAGACACCATCGAGAGCGGTATCGTTTACAATGTTTTTTTTCTGTTATTAATACGGCTCCGTCTTGCAATATTTAAATTTTTTTAACAATTTTCTTCGCTTGTTATTTTCCCATAGGTATTAAAAATTTCTTTCTTAGATTTAGTTATTTTGTACAACTTATTTTGGCAACGAGCCACCTGTTTATCGATTGATAGTTTGCCGTCTTTGTTGGCTATGGCCCTAGAGGTGTATAGCTCGCAAGACTTTATGACAACTGGGTATCTGATGTAAATTAGTAAAAGGTTATTGTTGCTTAAAATTTTAGAAGTAGAGGCATCCAACAAATCCGTCAGTGCCAACGATCTATTTTCATGTCGGAAAATATGGGACATGTCCTCATTTAGGATTTTGGTGTTAAAAAGATTAATTTTTGCTAAGGTTATGGTGTCAATCAAATTCTGAAGGTCGATGATTAGCATCCTAATTCTTTGTTTTCTTAAAAAGCTGTCATTTGAAAGGATGAAATTCTGCATTTCGTCACTTAATTCTATGATTTGGGTGAATAATTTGGAGTTTATGATAAATTGTTTATTATTGTTTTGTATTAAGTCATCAATTTTATTTTGGGCTGTAAGGAAATCCGAGTGGTCGGGAGTTCCCGAGATCCATTTCTATAGAGTTCCCAGTTCGTCTATACCTCTTTTCTGCCTCGTGAAAGTCAGTTGTTGGAAAAGAGTACGCACCAAGTGCAGATCAGCGGACCATGTCAAGTCGCTTTTATTTAGGTCTTGAAAGTCCGAATCGATTATTTCTGCGTACACTGACAGGTTTGTTACATGAAACAGGTCGGCGTATGTTTCATAAACGAGGAAGTCATTATCTTCCTTTAATAATAAGAACTCGTTGCCGGTGTAATACATTATCTCTGGTGTGACCAGAGCATATAGGGAAAACGTGATTAAAGCAATACAAATCATGTCTTCTGAAAAAAATAAAAAATGTTACTACTTAATATTGTTCTTATGAATAATTCTCCCTCTTCTATTGATTTTTACTCTTTTTCCCAAATCTTCTAAGACCACTTGTTTATTATATCTTGCACCTAGTTTGTTTCTTTCGCATAAGCGTTTCTCATAAATGACCTCCCCGCGGCTGTATCTTTTTTCTTGTTTGTTACTATTGTGAGTTTGCAGCATGCGTTCTTGAGCCATGCTCAATTTGGCTGCAATACCATCGTGTTGTCTTTTGTTGAACAGCACTTCGTAAGGTTTTTCGGAGGTAACCGAGTGAATGCTCATGTTGTATCTTTGTGCGGCGCGCATAATAATTTCAGAATAATCAATGAGATGGTATTCTTCTTTAATGCATCTAGCGATTTCGACCAATGTCGAGTGGACTCTTTCAATTTGACCATTAGTCAAACTATGGTAAGGGTCTGTAAAAAATAGAGTTATACCACTGCGCTGAGCAAATGCTCTGAATTGGGCCGAAGTGAAAGTGGGATCGTTATCGGTCATAATAGTCTTAGCCAATGGGAAATGTTGTAGGACTTCCAACACTTTGGATTCCATATTGATCTTATTGTCGATTTGTTTAACGACCAAAAATTTTGAATAAGCATCAATACAAGTCAAGAAGACAAGATGCTGTGCGTAAAATATGTCCAAATGGAGATTTTCTCCTTCTCTCTCTGGAATTGGAGCTTTTCCGATTGGTATCTCAATCGGACGTCTGTTATATTTATTTTTGCAACATATTTCGCAATTGTTAATGAACTGTTTTAATTTTTTGAACAGATTGGGCCAGTAATAGAGGCGCGTGATCTGTTTGTAGTTCTCGTCGAGACCTCTGTGGGCTCTGCAATGAGTTTGTTCAATTATTATATCTTTATCCTCTTCATTGAGGATGTCTTGGACGAAAATGCGAGTAAATAAAAATTTATTTGTGAATGTTGACTTTAATTTAACTTGAATGGCGTACAAGTCCTCTAAAGTGCAATGAATCCCGGTTGTTACACCAGGTTGCATGAATTCTTTTAGAATCGAAATGAGGTTTTCTACTGTATCAAAATCTATGATATGTCTGGTGTTACCAAACAACTGGAGAGACTCATGGACAGTTATTGCGGCTCCCCCGCTTAGCAATAGTTGTTGCTTGAATTGGTTTAAAGGTTTCTTGGTTTCCTGTATTACGTTTTCGAAGCTGCTTTGAGCTGAATGCTGAGTCCCAGAATCAGAGTCCAAAGACTCATTGTCTTCATGAGTTAGAACATTAATGCTCACTCGAGATAACGCGTCTGCCACTACATTCGTTGTACCAGGTTTGTATACCAGTTTAGGTATGAAACTAGTCACGAAAGAGTACCATCGCTTTAGGCTTGCGTTAGGATTATTGGGGGATACATCGAATGTTAAGGATTGATGATCGGTTTGAATTTCAAACCCAGTCAAACCATAAAGATAATTTCGAAGAGTCTTCAAAGCCCAAACAATGGCATAAAGTTCTTTTTTATTTGCTGGATAATTTTGTTCGGTTTGGCTCAAAGTCTTTGAAATAAAAATTATTGGATGTCCCTCTTGAGACAATACGGCTCCGACAGCTGTGTCTGAAGCATCAGTTGTTAGTACAAAATTCTTCGAGTAGTCTGGTTGCACCAGCTCGACATGGGATATTAAGCTAGCCTTTAACTGATTGAAGGCGTTCACAGCATCCTCGTCTAACTCGATAAGAACTTGTCTTGATGTATTTTTTGTTACTTTGCCATTGTGTCCTCCCAGGTATTTTGTTAGAGGTTTGGCTATAGCAGCGTAATTTCGGACAAATTTTCTATAAAAACCCGTTAATCCAAGGAAACCTCTTAATTCGCGAATATTTCGCGGTATTGGATATTTCACCATTGTTTCAATTTTGTTCGGGTCGGTTTTAACCGTATTGTAGGAAACAACGTAACCGAGGAATTCTGTTTCTTTCTTAAAGAACTTGCATTTCTCAAGTGAAATCTTCATATTAGCATTTCTCAATATTTCAACTATTGACAACAAATCTTCATAGTGTTGATCAAGTGTTGGGGAAAATACAATTATATCGTCCATATAGACGTGACAGATTTTTCCCACTCTTTCTCTCAAAATATCATCCATTGCTCTCTGGAATATTCGAGGCGCATTGGATAAGCCGAAAGGCATACGGATAAACTCATATTTGCCATTGTTTATCGAAAAGGCAGTTTTTGGGATATCCCTTTCTGCCATTAGAATCTGATGAAAACCAGACTCCAGATCAATTGTTGAATAATAACGTGACTTTCCCAGATTTGACAAAATGACCGAAGGATCCTGCATGGGGTATCTATCAGGTATGGTCTGTTGATTTAACTTTTTGTAGTCAAATACTAATCTGTGTTTTCGCCTTCCGTCAGCATCAAAACCCTTTTTATCTACGGGCCAGACAGGCGCATTATACGGACTTCGGCTAGACCGAATTATTTTTCCTTTCAACATTTTTGCAATTTCGCCATATACGAAATCATTTAATGCCTGTGGGTACGGATACTGTTTGCTATATACGGGTCTATCCGACACCGTATCGATTACCCCTTTTATGTCCGTACGGAAAGGCAAAGCCATATTAATTTCACGATGACTTTCTTCTATTTTTTTAATCATTAGTTCACCAAGGCGTTCCGCTTTCTCTGTCTCCCGCTCTATCAAAGAGCTGGTATTCAGAGACAAATCTTTTTTATTAATAATGACGGTATTTTTTTCTTCGTCGGCGTGTTCGAGGTGATTTTTCCTCAAACTGTTTTCATTAATATTGACGGAATTTTGTTCATCGTCGGCGCGTTCGAGAGATGTTCCTCTCAAACTGTTTTCATACTTGCTTTCCAAATCATTTAAACACTCAGGCTCACTACCTTTACAAGCGAGCGTACTGAGGCTGTCTGTATTTGCATCCTTATCCGGATGTCTTTCAAAATATTTTTCCATTATTAAATTTTTAGGTGGTCTGGGACATTCAACACCTGAATCCCCCATTTCAATCATTTTTTCAGTGTGACCGTCATATGTTAGAGTATTTAACTCTGCGTCTACCTTTGCTCCTACGGCCTTTAATAAATTCCAACCCACCAAAATGTCTGTTCCTAAGTTTTCTATCTCGTAAAATATAAATTTCTTTCCAAACATTGTGATACAGTGATAGTAAGTTATAACACTAAAACCGTGTAGTGTTCTTACTCTTTTCTTTATAGCTAATTTATTTTTGTTTTCATACAAGCCCGTCCTGACGTAGCTTGCGGTTGCACCTGTGTCTATTAATGCAACCAATTCTCTTCCTGACTTTCTATCTATTCTGTGGATGTAGGGCAAACCTGAGTTTGCCCTACATCGCTTCTTTCTCTTTTATTTTGTTCCCAATTCTGATGTCTCTGAAAGGGCTCCCTTCTCTCAAAAATTTGACGACTTCCCTGTGGTCTTTGTCGTTGAAGAGATTCGTCCACTTCCATCGGTTCTGCTCTAGGTTGAACCTGGGTAGGGCCCCTTGCATTAAGGCCGTTGGATGTGTTGTTTCGATTGTAATCGAAACGAAAACCATTGGGATTGAAATTGTTTGGTCTATGTCCGACTGTGTGTTGTCTGGGGTTATTTCTGCCGTCGAAGCGCAAGTTGTTCTGGCTGAATGAATTCTGTTTAAAAATGTTTGGATTGTTTCCCCTTATATTAGCCCCTTGCGGTCTTGTTCCATCCGTCTGATTTCCAAATCTATTGGCGAACCGAGCCCTCAAATGATTAGACTCCAATTCCTGGACAGATGCCAAGGCATTGGGCAAATCGGTCGGGTTTATTGAGAATAGAATCTCGGAATTTTGACCGTTTAAGCCAGTTATGAAAACACGCAGCGCATTTTGTCTATGCCTTTTATTGGACTCGACAGTGACTTCACTGTCTTTGCCGTAAGTCATTATGGTCTTATTTATTAAAAGGGTTAACTTCTTATTGACTTCATTATAGTAGTCAACAACAGACAGTCTACCCTGTGCAAGAACGCTAAGTTCTTGCTCGATTATATGTATTGGTCGTTTGTCACTGTACACAAAATCGAGACGCGACAGAATCGCGTCAAAATTGAGGACTGTACCATGATTGGTCAGTGCATCATTTGCGCCACCCATAATCTTATTTCTCAGGATTGTTAAAGCCGCGTAATACCGGCGACTTCCCCTAGCGTACAAGGACATGGCAGTCTCCGCAGACTGCCTCCAACTCACATAAGAACCACAATTTCCCGAAAAAGTCGGAACCGACTTTATGATTTCGAATGACTCCTCACAAGAAATGTTATTGTCTATTGTTTCTGGTTTAAAATCGACTATCGCACCCGGCCCTGAATTTAATTGACACCTTAGTGAATCAATCTCATCCTTTAGTGTTTTGACTTTTGAGTCTATTAGAACTCTAATTAAATCAGCATTCGTCGCACTGACGCTCGCACTAGTGGATGCCCCTGTAGCCATTTCTCCTTCTCTAAGGCTGAACTTGGATAACCTTGAAATGATTTCCTCCACTTTGGCAAAGAAGTCTTGCTTGCCTACACCTTTACAAAATTTTTTTTTTTTTTGCAAATTTCTTAAGCTCTATTTCTTAAAATATTTTAGTTTCTACCTTGGCGGGATCTCCTCCAGTGTCTCTTCTGCGGGGCCTTCCTCGACTTCTTCTTCTGGGTTTTCGATTGTAGTCGTTGGATTTTGCGTGTTTTCTATGACGCCTTCTTCTTGTTGTCTTTTATTAAAGTTGTTCTGTGTAGCCGCTGTTGCTTTTGTTAAGTTTTATCTCTGCTTTTACTTTTTTGTAATTTTTTTTGTAACTCTGCTTTTCGGCTCTTTTAAATGTAATATGATAGTAATTTTTCCAGCTGATTTTTTTATTTGTAGGTTTTTTCTTTGTTTTTTGCTTTTATTTTTAATTTGTTTGTTTTTAAACTTATTGTGTGTTTTATTTATTTTTTTTTTTTTATTTCAAGTCGCGTAGCTGCTTATTTGGTTGTTTCGTTTGACGTTTAGTTAAGTCTTTAAACTTTTTAGGTTTCATATAATAATTATAAATTATATGAATTGTTGTTTAAACATTTAGTTGTTTCTTTGCGTTTTAGTAATCAAACTTTTTGCTGCCACTGATCACACTACCTATTGCAGCGAGCTGTCACCATGTAATCATCCAAGCTGCAGTTACTAAGCTAAGCATTAGCCTAAGCTGAGCTTTTGACTAAGCTTTAACATAACTGTTCTATCGTACGATAATTGTTTTTAAGCTTTATGCGTACGGTACTATGGCGTGATCTTTTGGTAAACAAGTAACCGTTATGTGCGTGGCTGGTTCATGAAGTTTTGAAAAAAACTTTAAGATTTTTATTTTATTTATTTTGCTAGCTCCGGTACTTCGGCTAGTTGCAATTTATAAATTTTTGTAATTATTTATAATTTCTTTTATAAGTAGTAATTTTTGTTGTTGTTTCACAGGAACTTTCTTTGCTTTTTAGTTTATCCTTTTTTTTATTTTTATTAATTATTAAACTTCCTCTCGTGCAGTCGCTTTGACCGTTCGTTCACGAGGGTATTTTTGGGAACACGACGCAAATCCGTTTTCTATTATTGGGATTATTTAAACGCGTATGCCCCACGTTGGGCGCCAATTAACTTTTTAAGCAAAAGATTCCGTTAAAAAAATGATTTTTGTCGCGCGTAGCGCTCTTTATTCATAACTTATTGATTTGAAACTTAAACACCGACTCCCTATTCTATCTTATTTTACCCTACAAGAAACCTCGGCGATTGTCAAAAAAAAGCTCATCAGAAAAATCACACCACCGAAAGTCAACGCCGGACGCCTTTGGCAGCGTCAGCGTCTAGACCCTTGGCGACGATCAGCAGCTGCGACAGCGCAGCCGCAGACGTAAACATTAATGACGGCAGCGCGGCGCGCTGCATCAAGTTATTTTTCATTATTTGCCTGATCCGCTAGTTTGAAGTTTATTGCATTTATCTTGATTCTAAATGGATGGCAAGCCATCACATAACTTGCAGACACCTGTCAATGCCTGTAGTGTCTTGGATATATGTATCAGCAGAGTGCAGATAGAACGATCGAGGGCATCTAGGCTAGGCTGCTACGCCAATACGAACGGAACGATCTTCTTCCGGCACAATGCGGCATTTATAGTTGAGATTGTTGGCCTTGATCACAAAGTAGTCGACATCCTCAATTTGTTTACGTAAGGCGGCATAGAGATGTTGTAGAAAACTTTCGGCAGTAACGCAGCTTATGGATTGTAGGCGCAAGTCCTCGGGGACAACATCGCTGTTGTCTGGGATATCGCTGTCACTAACTGTACCCAGCACATTGCCCAACTGGTCTGGTCTGGCCACAACATCGAAAAAGGCACCAGGATGCGTAAAGAGTAGACGATGAACAAATCTTAGCTCACCATTGGGCAGCCCGTACGTGCGAAAGAAGTGCAGCAGCCAAGTATATGATTCTTCGGCAGCACTTCTTCTTTTCTTTTTTAATCCCCATTTCCTGTTAGACGTCGGGGTAGCCTCGGGATATCCCGGCTCTCTCTTCTCATCTCTGCCATGGGTTCTGCCCCTTCCCACATCCTGGATGCGATTTTCCCAAGATTTTCGGGGTCTTCCTCTCGGTGCATTGCCTTCCCTTCTCATTTCCAATACTTGTTTGGGTTTTCTTGACAGCTTTTCTATGGCGGCACGCTGCATGCAGCAAACATAAAGGAATTTGCCGCCCGTTGGGATCTTTACAAATGGCGATCTTTCCTGCATGAACTCATCAATGACATCTTGTAGAACATAGTGTGTCTCTTTTTGGGAAGCGCTCAAAATGGCCATATCTGTGAATAATTGAGTTAGTTCGAGCCAAAAATAGGTATATCAGAAGCGCTCACCAAAACCTTTAAGAAATTCACGAAACGATTTTTATGTCTCGTGAGCCGTGCCAAGCATTGTACCAAATTCAAACAAAATCGGTTGACTATATCCAGGGGCGTAGCGAGGTGGGGGTGTGGAGGTTGTGACACCCCCCAAACATCCATCAGTTGGCAAATCTCAGATATTTCACGCAATATTCGAGAAATAAAAATTCAGAATCGGTTATTTGTCACTAATTTGTTGAATCGAGTCGGCATTTTGAGGCTCATCACCGCTCCACATTCAACGGTCTCGCTTCGCCACTGACTATATCATATAGCTCCCATAGGGCCGATCTTCCAAAAAATCGATTTTTGAACAAAATTTGTTGTGTTTCGTTTATTTGTGAATATATTGGAATTAAATTTCATACTTGTAACTTTTTTATAGGTCTTAAGCATTGTACCAAATTTTATTTAATCCAGTTGACTATATCTTATAGCTCCCATAGGACGATCGATCCAAAAAAACGCTTTTTATACAAAATTCGTTATTTTTCGTTTGTTTGTAAAGATATTTAAACTAAATTCGGCATTCAGATCTATTTTAAAGTATTAAAGCACTGTGTCAAATTTGATCGAAATCGGTTGACTTTATCATATAGCACCCATAGGGACGATCGGTCAAAAAAAAATTTTTGCTTTAAAATTCTTCTGTTTTTGATTTTTTTATAAAGGAACCGGATTTTATTGCAAGCTAGTGGTACAGGGTATCCCAAAGTCTCACTTCACGTACGCCATTTTTTTATATTGTCCGACTTTTCCCCCAAAGAAATTTTGCGGTTTACGTTCGCGTTTTTTGAGTAATAGGTAAAAATGAACAAATTTGAGAACCTTTTGCCTATGTAGGCTCATTATAATATAAAAAAAATAGAGAGAGAAAAAAAAATAGGATGTATGCCCGCCCTGCCCTTTGCAGCTGTTTTTCACTATTTTCCTTCTACATAATCTACTCGACAAAAAAAAAATTTTTATAAAGGAGTTTTAGCAAAAATTCCTAAATTCAAATTCCTCCTTTTTTTTGTAATAGAACGTATAGTCATATTTTGGGCGGTAACTTTGGTGGCAATTTACTAAAAAGGACTTTTTCGTCATTTAAGACAACTATGTAGGCCTTATAAAGAGTACGTAACTATATTTTGAATCTTATCTTAATTTTATGTCTTATCTTTACCTCGAGTTTGAAAACTATTTAGCACCCTTTAAAAACTAACCAGCAAACTATAGAGTATAAGTATATTGTGGCATTCGAAGCATGCAGCTGTTGGAGCCCCCTAGTTTTTGTTTAAAATTTAATTGTTACTTTCTTTGCAAAGTTTGACATATTTAATCTATAAATTAAAAATTTAAAAAACCCCCGAACTTAAGTAATTTTCATTTAAAAAGTAAAATATAATAAAAGAAACTTAATGTTAAAGTACCTAAGAATCTATTAATAATTCTAAAAACAAATACGTCGCGTTGGGGGACACGCGAGGGCAGACGTCGTTGACGGTCGTATCTTACATGCAAATTTTTTGAAGTAATTCTATGAAAGTTTTTGAAGTATTTTCTAAATTTGGTTTTTTAGTTAATCTTTGTTGCTATTTGTATTTAAATTGTTAGTTTAGGAGCGGTCCCCCAACACGAAGTATTTTTTTTAGAATTATTAATAGATTCTTAGGTACTTTAACATTAAGTTTCTTTTATTATTTTTTACTTTTTAAATGAAAATTACTTAAGTTCGGGGGTTTTTTAAATTTTTAATTTAATTTTTTATTTCATACTTTTTATAGGTAGGTTAGGTTAAGTTAGTTTTATTTCATTTAAATGATTGGCAAGCCTATTGGCATTCCATATGGCTATACGTACATCTAATTGCATAATTTGTTATCTCAAGAAGTTTTTGGTGGACTAGTGATAGACGAAATATCGATGGTGTTTCATGAAGTTTTACGAAGCATTCATCAACTATATATATGGTGTTTTATGAAGTTTTACGAAGTATTCATCAACTATATATATGGTGTTTTATGAAGTCTTACGAAGTATTCATCTACGCTTACAAGAATTAAAAATATCTCAAGAAGTTTTTGGTGGACTTGTGATAGACGAAATATATATGGCGTTTTATGAAGTTTTACGAACAATGTTTCCTATCATTTTATGTTGGGCGGTTACAGCACATAAGTTGCAAAGGACGACAGTTGAAAAAGCTGTATATTTGCAGACATTCGGTTAATCTCCCCACTTTCACTCCACACAACTTTTAAACGGCTTAACCGATTTTCATCAAACATGTCTAGGAACACTCGCACATAAGTCACCTTTAATACAAAAAACCTAAAATGAAATCACTGCATTCGTTCGGGAGTTATGATGCCATAGACAGACAGACAGACAGACATTAAATGATTGGCAAGCCCATTGGCATAATTTGTTGACAAGCATCATTATCATATTTAATAGATTTGCTGTATTTTTAGCTTCAAATGGGCATAACTTCTAAACGCGAAGAGATAGAGCAAAAATAACCTCAGATTTGAATCAGTGGCGTCGTCAGCTTCAATAGGACCAAATTTTAAGCCAATCGGACAAAGTTTATTTTTTTAACTTCAAATGGCCATTTCTTCTAAACGAGTAGAGATAGAGCAAAAATAACCTCAGATTCGAATCAGTGACGTCGTCAGCTACAATAGGACCAAATTTTAAGCCAATCGGACAAAGTTGATGTTTTTCTCCCCACTTTTACTCCCCACAACTTTTAAACGGCTCAACCGATTTTCATCAAACATGTCTAACAACACTCGCACATAAGTCACCTTTAATACAAAAAAAACTAAATTGAAATCACTGCATGCGTTCGGGAGCTACGATGCCATAGACAGACAGACAAACAAACAGACAGACAAACAAACAGACAGACACGTCAAACTTATAACACCCCTCTTTTTGCGTCGGGGGTTAAAAATATTAATTAATTTCCTTATTTATATCTTTATGTACAATAATTGAGCGAGAAAAAAAAACCAAAACTCGTTTACCAAATAATTGTTATAATCCTTTAACGAGTTTTATTTCTTTTCAGAATGACGAAAACTATCAAAGGGGTAAGTACATAAATTCAATAATAATTTTCCAAAGCTCAATTCTGAAATTAATTTTTTCTTCACCTTTGTGTAATGCATTAGGCATATTGCTTGAAAGATACTACCAGAATCCACCCAACATCCTCCTCCTTTTCTAAAGCAAAACCATGTTTTGCTTACCATATATTTTTTAGAGTTACCGCATCCAAGGTCTGGGGTTCTTGCATTATTTAACGTACCAACATTTAAAATTCTTTATTTTATGGCGTTTTTTGAGATTATTTCGGAACGCAGATGGCTGTAGATTTTTGTTCCCTGGTTTCCGATTTAACGAATCCTGATCCAGCAATACGAAAATTGCCAGAAGCAATTATAGAGTTTTTTAAGATTATTGTCGGAACGCAGATGGCTGAAGTTTTTTAGTCCCTGGATTCCAATGCAATGATTTCTGAACCACCACTACCACGTACTAATTGGAATTATTTCTTGGCCAAACGCAATGTAGCATTGTCGTTTTTGATGTGGTTTCATTTTTTGTTTCAAGTAGGCTAATGGCTTATGGGATCTTTGTACGTCAGTGACTGCAGCAGGTACTGGCAGCGCTAATCCGTTCCTTTCCTTGTGTCCGCCTCCTGCTATAGGACTTTTGAGTGATGTGGTACGATTTTTTTGGCCTTGGTAGAAGTTTGGCTCTCGAGAAGAATACACATGTTACTTCTTAATCGGACTTGCTTGGATGGCGCTAAGTCTCTAAAGATGATGCCCTTTCATGCGTATTCTTCTGTCTGCAAACAATCTGTCTGCCTCGCAACTTGCTAAGCTGCTTGGAAGAAGCTAGCTCTTTAAAGATGATACCCACTCGTGGGTCTTCTTCTGTCTTCAAACAGTCCGTCTGCATCGCCGCTTGCTAAACTGCTTGGAAGTCGTTAGTTCTTCAGAGATGATACTCATTCCTTTTTCTTCTTCTTTTGTCTTTAAGACGTCTGTCCGAATCGACGCTTGCTAAACTGCTTGGAAGACGCTAGCTTTTCAAAGATGATGCACACTCGTGAGTCTTCTTCGTTCGACCTTATGGATATTTCTTGCTTCTAATCCGTAACTATAAGTAGATGTCGGGGAAAATTTTAGTGCCCAGAGCGTGACTTATTAAAGTTAATCCGAGGATAGCCACTACAGCACCGTCTAGAACTTGTTGAAATGAACTCACTCTTCAGAGGTGATGCCCGCGCGTGTCTCTTCCGCTGTCTTCAATCAGACTGTCCGCATCGTCGTTTGCTAAACTGCTTGGAAGACGATAGCTATTCAAAGATGATGCCCACTCGTGGGTCTTCTTCTGTCTTCAAGCCGATTGTGTACATCATTTCTCGGATCCAATCCGCAACTATAAGTAGATGGCTGGGGAAATTTTAATGTCCAGAACGTGACTTATTAAAGTTTATCAGAAAAGTGTTTTATGGACACATTTACAGTAATCCGAGGATAGCCAGTATAGAACCGTCTAGAACCGTCTAGAACTAGTTGAAAGGAAGTCACTCTTCAGTCTCTTCCTCTGTCTTCAAATCGACTGTCTGCATCATCGTTTG
>JBAMAX010002470.1:0-15688 GCA_037043745.1 Chymomyza amoena
AGAAGACATGATTTGTCTTGCTTTAATCACGGTTTCCCTATATGCTCTGGTCACACCAGAGATAATGGATTACACCGGCAACGAGTTCTTATTATTAAAGGAAGATAATGACTTCCTCGTTTATGAAACATACGCCGACCTGTTTCATGCAACAAACCTGTCATTGTACGCAGAAATAATCGATTCGGACTTTCAAGACCTAAGCAAAAGGGACTTGACATGGTCCGCTGATCTGCACTTGGTGCGTACTCTTTTCCAACAACTGACTTTCACGAGACAGAAAAGAGGTATAGACGAACTGGGAACTCTATGGAAATGGATCTCGGGAACTCCCGACCACTCGGATTTTCTTACAATCCAAAATAAAATTGATGACTTAATACAAAACAATAATTAACAATATATCATAAACTCCAAATTATTCACCCAAATCATAAAACTAAGTGACGAAATGCAGAATTTGATCCTTTCAAATGACAGCTTTTTAAGAAAACAGAGAATTAGGATGCTAATCATCGACCTTCAGAATTTAATTGACACCATAACCTTAGCAAAAATTAATCTTTTTAACACCAAAATCCTAAATGAGGACGACATGTCCCATATTTTCCGGCATGAAAATAGATCACTGGCACTAACGGACTTGTTGGATGCCTCTACTTTTAAAATTTTACGCAATAATAACCTTTTAGTAATTTACATCAGATACCCAGTTGTCATAGAGTCTTGCGAGCTATACACCTCTAGGGCCATAGCCAACAAAGACGGCAAACTATTAATCGATAAACAGGTGGCTCGTTGCCAAAATAAGTTTTACAAAATAACTAAATCTAAGAAAGAAATTTTTAATACCTATGGGAAAATAACAAGCGAAGAAAATGGTTTTATAAATTTATTAAATGGACAGAAAGCCAACTGTACCAGAATAAGAGAGGGTAATAAAAAAATTGAAATATTGCAAGACGGAGCCGTATTAATAACAGAAAAAAACATTGTAAACGGTACCGCTCTCGATGGTGTTTTTTTGATTCTATTTAACGACACCACAATTATCAACAACATTACTCTCATAAATCCCACAAAGAAGATATTAAACTATCTTAAACATAATCAATTTCTAAACTATAAGATTGACAAATACTTAAGTTCAAATAATTCAGAATTGTCATTTGACAATATTAATGTACTAAACCAGTTTATACAATTTAGTAAAGTTAAGTACCCATTATCATACTTCATTATAACATTTCTTATAATATACTTTATTTTGTTAATTACATACAAACTATATAAATTGTTTAAGAAATTTCGACAAGTCAAAACAAATGAAAATTCTGGCCAAGATTTGGCAAACTCACTAAACATAGCAATCCAACAATTGTCCGAAAACCCATAATGGTCCGGGACGAAAAAAAACCCACAAAGAGCAAAAAAATCAAGAAAGCTAAAGTGTAACATGAGCAGAAAAATTCAAATGTAAACAAAAAAGAACAAAGCCCTGTACACCCCACACTATGAAAAACCAGTACCAAAAACTCAAAACTTATTAGTCTGGAAAAATGAAAAATTTGAAAATCAGTACCTATACTGATCAATTTTCTAGTTAGTTTCTATTGTACACAAAAAAAACAAATGTTATGAATTCGTGTCAAAATGCGCAAAAGCTTTGCAACACCCAACAGGGAAAAAACCCATAAAATTAATACCAAGCATATAACCATGATAAACGGTTAAATGAATATTAAGTATTATTTCTGTAATTTTTATCGTATGACTTGGTAAATGACTCCAAGCATATTTGTCAAATTTTGTATCGCAAGACTTATAAGTTTTCACACTCATCTTTTATATTTTTGTTGTATCTTATGAAACGGTAAACACAATGTCAAGCCATTTACATTCATATTTGTATCTAAGACAAAAGAGCTATTAGTTTTGTTAAGATCCACCCAATGAAGGGATATACTAGTTTATAATTTTATGAATAAATTTGTTAACTCATTATGAAATAGAACGGTGTTAAGATTTCTTAAGGCAGAGGATATGGTAACAGAAAATTAGGGAGTCATGTAAAATTCGCACTTAATGACTCATAGGTAGGTTGGGTGAAGACGCGTAATGTTGCAAAACCAACTAGCAACATTCATCCGTAAATGACATCGTTGGTATCTGTTTGCATCGTCTGTCCGTTTCTTCTTTAATGTAATGGTATAATATAACCTGGCAGGGTCCTCCACATAAATTTTATTTTATGTTAATGTCGCACCTCCAAAATAATCATCAACGTACCCCCCCACAGGCTGTTTTTGCTAGCTGAATCTTGGAGCCCAAGGGCTGATCATATTGGAATGAGTATTGGTAACCTTTTTGTACTTTGGATAGGAAGGAAGTTAAATACCATAATAACATCTACTCAATACTGCGTTGAACATTACAACATCAGAAAAAATAATAAAACTGGATGTATAAAATGCAGCCAGAAATAAACTCCGAGTTTTAAAAAAAAAAGTAGTTGGGAGCTGTCGATGGCAACACTATAGAAAAAATTCAAATAGCTTTGTCATACTGAAGCGAAACAAGGAATTCCACGACCAAGTCTGAGAATAATAAGTAAACGAACAATAGAGGCCGAGTGATGCGTTCCAGTCAGTATGTCGAGGAGCTGTTAGTCTCTACGACGGAATTTATAGGAAAAAATACCAATTTGCTAAGATTTCTAAAAGCACAAAGAATTACTGACTGAATTACTATTCATTCGTTCGTGCATATTATTCGTTTTTGAATAAAGATTGCTTTATTTGAACTTTAATCGCACTTTCATTATTGGCGCTGTCGGTAGGATCAAGTTGCATAAGCTTTCAAAAAAGTTGTTTAGTTCTTCTGACGCGATCTCCACCTTTATCGAGGGTGCTCGCACATGAAGCGTCGAAAGAGTGACAGGAGTCAATAAGCAGAGCAAGATCGCAGCTGAAAACCAAGCAACAATGCGCAAAATTCGATTGCATATGCAGAAAGGTAGGGACAGGGATCTTCAATTGCCCAACATGCTGCCGAGCTGGATGTTACCCAACCTTATCGAAAATCGGTGATACGTGGTTTGGGCGATCTATATCCAGTTTGGACTTCTCAAGTGTTAGTTTTAGGTCAGAATTTTGCACTATATCTGGGTCATGATCGTACGAAATGCCGAAAAAAGATGGAAAAGCCATTTCGTACCAAAGCTGCAGACAAGCGGCCGAACTACTTCGCCTATACGGATGTCGGGGCGCTACCGATTTCGGAATGTTGAGCGGGATTGGCATCGGTGGAGCGAAGGCGAGCAGAGTATGCCCAGCTGCTTGTAAGAGTTCCTCAAAACCGACGAAGCTTAACTTCGACTTCTTGTCAGTGACTTTTGGGTAGTGATTTTATACGGGAGAATGGTCGCCCTTTGATCAAAGTAATCAATCTGGATCGTCGGGACTGAATGCAGCTCTTGCAAACTCCTGCCGAAACGCATGTGCTTCGGAGAAGGGCGGGATGCCGTCGTCCCGCTTTATGCTTGACCTTAGCAGACCAAGGAACGGAGCAATACGAGTATGTAAAAGTTAACTTGGCTTACGTCTGGGTGAAATATTGGATAGTGCTGTCTTGTAAAGAGAACCTAAAATGTAAACAAGTCAGCACACCAGAATCCATGATAAAAATAAGAGCAATGATCTGTACAGTTTTACACCTAATATCGCATATGTCGTTAAGTCGGGGTGTATTCATGAAGTAGCGTTAAGATTTAATTTGAATAAAGATATTTTTTATTTGAAATCTGAACGCACTACCATTTATTGGCGCAGTCGGTAGGATCTTGTTGCATAAGTTTTAAAAAAGTTGTATGGTACTGATCATATACAACTAAACGACTAGTTTATCTAAGGTCAGCGAATATCTAATAAAATAAGTTGTGACTGCGACATCCGCAATTCGCGATCTTAAAATACGTGATTGTAAAAAAGTTTACAAAAAAATCCTATACCAAAAATTGAAAAACCGCAATTTAAATAAATATCGAAGATAAGTCGAAAGCCGCAATTCAAATAAAAATCGAATAAAAGTTAAAAGCAATTCAAATTAAAATCCAATACAAACTGAAATTGAATCCGAATACAAATACAAATAAAAAATTAAAAACAAAATTAAAAATAAATTTAAAATTAAAACAAACAAAAAAATTTTATAACGCAAATTAAAATCAAAGATTAAAATAAGGAAAATTAAACAAGCTACAAAAAACACAACAATAAAGAAAAATTGCAAATCCACCAAGAAGTTTATTAGAGTTGCACATGAACCAGGCGCTACAGCAGATCAGGCGGATTCCGATCGACTATGGAGAGCCAGAGACGCTGAGCTCTGTCATTAAAAGAGTAGAATTCATCCAGCATACCCGACGGAGGAGGAAAGACAAATGCAGGTGCTATATGAGGCGATCGAGATGCAGGTGTGCGGAGAATCGTCGAGAGTGGTCCAGATGACGCAAGCTGCTGGATGGATCAAAATGAAGCAAGCATTGATAAGCAAGTTCAAAAACCACACGCCATATGAGGAGCTGATTCGCCAGGTCTACAACACAAGCTACAACGAAAGTCTCCCTAAGTTTATAGTAGATTTAGAAGGAAAATCGTTTATCATAATAAATAAACCAGCTTAAAAGGAGAACAGCGAAAACAACATTGTACCAATTTATAATAACGCTTTAAAACTAACTATTAAAGAATATGTCGCATAATGGACGTATTTTGGACACTGTACGCGTCTGTCACATTATGAATATAGTTTGACCACTGTGCTTGCCAGACCAAGCTGTGCAATGAGTTTGAGGTATGGTGAAATGATTCTTAGAATTTGACTACAACGTAGAATATGACTGGCGCCTAGGCACCGTACGAGTGAGGCGATGGCGTCGTCGCGCTGTCGCCGAGTGTAGTCCAGCCGGCGTGTAAAAAGAAGTAGATCGAGGTGTGATCAGAGAATGCGAGTTAGTTGCGTTCGGACAGTAGTTGCGTTCGGACAGTTGTATGCGCCGGTTGGAATTCGCTTCACTCTCAAAGTTTGTGAGTCAATATGGCAGACCAGCAACCAAAAATAAACGAGTCTGCGACAAATGCATATTAACATAAAGATGTTATAAGAAAAAATCTACCAGATAGAATTTTTATGACTTTAGCTATGCTATAAGTATGACATAACAAGTTGTCAAAACCTTAAAAGAGCAGCACAGGAAAAGGCAATATATAAAAATGAATATTTTGAAAAACAAAGAGAACAATTGAATAAAAATTCTCAAAGAATTAATCGCGCCCAATCGTACCAATCAAAATATGGGACATAATCCAAGAAATGACTATTATAAGAATCCGTATGTTTAATATAATCACTTTAGAGGAAACAATAATGTTATGTGATGACTTGCCATTCATTTAGTATGAACATTTATAGCTATGAACTCCAAATTAGCTTATCAAGCTAAAACCCTAAAGTCTCGTCGTAACCTGATGTTACAATATAAGCGGAATTCTTTTCGCTAGCCAAAATTGCAAGTTTGCAGTTTTGTGACAATTGCCGAAGTTTCTTGTAGGGTAAAGTAAGATACAATAAGCAGTCTGAGTTTAAATCAAAGTTTGCATTGATACAATAAAATGAGCTCCGCGCAATAAAATATACTTTTTATTTCAATCAATTAATTGAAATGTAATTTGCATACAATAATGCACAAAATCAAAATAGCTTCTATCGTCCAAATAATAGTATCAAATTTTCATATTCTTCCATATTCCATAACATAGCGTTCGAATACCAGTTTTTGAGTTAATACCGTAACCAAATAATAATAATATACCCTCTGAGAAGGTGTAAGATAAGTATATCTTGTACGAAGATACGCTTTAAGTTAACGCCACACATCGCTTCTCCCACAACTCCTACGCTAATACAACTATTGCTGCGTAAGGTAATCAGAAAATCTCTCATCGATCAGACCATCGAAAGCCAACACCGGACGCTGTAAGCATTTGGCAGGGTCAGCGGCTAGATCCTTGACGACGATCAGCGGCAGCAGCAGCGGCAGCGCAGCCGTAGAAATAAGCATCAACGGCAACAGCGCAGCGGCAGCATAAACAATTGCAGACAGCAGAGTCAGCAATTAATTATTATACATACAACTGTAAAATCATAAACTGATTTCATAATTTATACAATATGGAAACAAAGAAATTAGTATTTATTGAATGTATCAAGGGTACTTTTAAACAAACACCAACCGAATGCAAATTTACGAAAGCCTAAAAACATTATCTTTTAACATTATTATTAAACTATGTTGAACCAAATATATTGTTAACCTGGAGTTTGCTTAAAACAACACGAACTCAAGATTGTATCAATGCGATTTATTAATCGGCGCTTGAGCATGGGCCGAAAAATTTAAACCACTCGTGATCGGTGGTGATCAATCGAATTGCCGGTGTACTTTCGCATAAAATAAGGAGTGTTCGTAAAACCAAGTCAAAATTGTTGGAGTGTCATTACCTAAACAAAAAAGCGAATTAAAATAAAATTTCGGTCTAAAACCAAATACCAAATCTGCGCCAGAAACAAGCGAACAAAACCCGTTAAACAGAAATTGCATATTTGGAATATACATCGTATGACCGATTTATACAGAGACAAAGCTCTGGACGCATTTGTGGGAGGCCTCAACGGTGACCTCTCCAGACTTTTGGCTATCAAAGAGCCACGTAAGTCATGCTCTGCACTTGTGCGAACTGATCGAGAATCAAAAAAAAAAGCTACAAAAAGGTTATCTAAACCACCTGTTCCTCCACGGAACATCTATTATCAAAGCCACTTTTCACACTTTCGCGTAAAACAAAGTGTATTCGTAAATCCAAGTCAAAATTAAATATCATTGCCTAAATCAAAAGCAAATTAAAATAAAATTTCGGTCTAAAACCGAATACAACAGTTTAAGTTTGTTTCGGTTGTCCAAACTTATTCTTTAAGCGTAACTTTAAGTTTGGTGAATAAAATATTTTTTTAAATAAAATCATAACCTGATTTTATAATTGGCGACCGAGCAGGGACCGATTAAAAAGTTTTAACAACACTCGTGATTCGGTGGTAATAAACCAATTTCGGTGTACTTTCGCGTAACCAAAGATGAACTTGTAAATCCAAGCAAAAATTGGATGAGTTATTTACCTTTCAATAAGCGAATTAAATTTGAGCTTTTTTTCGGTCTTAGCCCATTACCTTGTCTGTGCCCTAGACAAGAGAAAAACCAGAAAAGTGTATCTCCGTCACTTTTCTAAGATAAAGAAAAGTGATAATACAAAATAAAAAACTACAAAAATCAAACCACGTAGCAGCTCCAGTTTGCCAGCTCAGCGCCCAGACGTTCCGGAGATTAAAAGTACTCGACGCAGGATCCCGAGTAGGCATTGCTAAAAAGGAGGACATCCGATCGAGTCGCCGGAAGATGCATCGCTTGTTTGCATTAATTAAATTAATTAAATTAAATTAAACAATCCCAATAATTGAAAACGGATTTGCGTCGTGTACCCAAAAATGCTCTGGTGAACGAACGGTCATAGCGACTGCACGAGAGGAAGTTTAATAATTAATAAAAACAAAAAAAAGGAACTAAAACGCAAAGAAACAACTAAATGTGTAAACAACAATTCATATAATTTATAATTATTATGTGAAAACTAAGAAGTTTAAAGACTTAACTAAACGTCAAACGAAACAATCAAATTAGCAGCTACGCGACTGTAAATAAAAAAAAAAAAAAACAAAAAAAACACGATTTGTAAAGGTGTAGGCAAGCAAGACTTCTTTGCCAAAGTGGAGGAACTCATTTCAAGTTTATCCAAGTTCAGCCTTAGAGAAAGAGAAATGGCTACAGGGGCATCCACTAGTGCGAGCGGCAGTCCGACGACTGCTGATTAATAAGAGTTCTAATAGACTCTAAAGTCAAAACACTAAAGGATGAGATTGATTCACTAAAGTGTCAATTAAATTCAGGACCAGGTGCGGTAGTGGATTTTAAACCTGAAACAATAGATAATACCATTTTTTGTGAGGAGTCATTCGAAATCATAAAGTCGGTTCCGACTTTTTCGGGAAGTTATGGCTCTTAAGTAAGTTGAATATCCCAGACCACTTAACAACTTAATAACAGAAAAGTATTTTGAAAGACATCCGGATAAGGATGCAAATACAGATAACCTCATTACGCTCGCTTATAAAGGTAGTGAGCCTGAGCATATAAATGATTTGGAAAACGAGTATGAAAACAGTTTGAGAGAAACATGTCTCGAACGCGCCGACGATGAACAAAATTCCGTCAATATTAATAAATAAGATTTGTCTCTAAATACCAGTTCTTTAATAGAGCGGGAGAGTGAGAAATTGCGAAATATGTTGTAAAAATAAATACAACAGACGTCCGATTGAGATACCAATCGGAAAAGCTCCAATTCCAGAGAGAGAAAGAGAAAATCTCCATTTGGACATATTTTACGCACAGCATCTTGTCTTTTTGACTTGTATTGATGCTTATTCAAAATTTTTGGTCGTTAAACAAATCGACAATAAGATCAATATGGAATCCAAAGTGTTTGAAGTCCTACAACATTTCCCATGGGCTAAGACTATTATGACCGATAACGATCCCAGTTTCACTTCGGCCCAATTCAGAGCATTTGCTTAGCGCAGTGGCATAACTCTATTTTTTACAGACCCTTACCATAGTTTGACTAATGGTCAAATTGAAAGAGTCCACTCGACATTGGTGGAAATCGCTAGATGCATTAAAGAAGAATATCATCTCATTGATTATTCTGAAATTATTATGCGCGCCGTACAAAGATACAACATGAGCATACACTCGGTTACCTCCGAAAAACCTTACGAAGTGCTGTTCAACAAAAGACAACACGATGGTATTGCAGCCAAATTGAGCATGGCTCAAGAACGCATGCTGCAAACTCACAATAGTAACAAACAAGAAAAAAGATACAGCTGCGGGGAGGTAATTTATGAGAAACGCTTATGCGAAAGAAACAAACTGGGTGCAAGATATAATAAACAAGTGGTCTTAGAAGATTTGGGAAAAAGAGTAAAAATCAATAGAAGAGGGAGAATTATTCATAAGAACAATATTAAGTAGTAACATTTTTTATTTTTTTCAGAAGACATGATTTGTCTTGCTTTAATCACGGTTTCCCTATATGCTCTGGTCACACCAGAGATAATGGATTACACCGGCAACGAGTTCTTATTATTAAAGGAAGATAATGACTTCCTCGTTTATGAAACATACGCCGACCTGTTTCATGTAACAAACCTGTCATTGTACGCAGAAATAATCGATTCGGACTTTCAAGACCTAAATAAAAGCGACTTGACATGGTCCGCTGATCTGCACTTGGTGCGTACTCTTTTCCAACAACTGACTTTCACGAGACAAAAAAAAGAGGTATAGACGAACTGGGAACTCTATGGAAATGGATCTCGGGAACGCTCGACCTCTCGGATTTTCTTACAATCCAAAATAAAATTGATGACTTAATACAAAACAATAATTAACAATATATCATAAACTCCAAATTATTCACCCAAATCATAAAACTAAGTGACGAAATGCAGAATTTGATCCTTTCAAATGACAGCTTTTTAAGAAAAGAGAGAATTAGGATGCTCATCATCGATTTTCAGAATTTAATTGACATCATAACCTTAGCAAAAATTAATCTTTTTAACACCAAAATCCTAAATGAGGACGACATGTCCCATATTTTCCGACATGAAAATAGATCACTGGCACTAACGGACTTGTTGGATGCCTCTACTTTTAAAATTTTACGCAATAATAACCTTTTAGTAATTTACATCAGATACCCAGTTGTCATAGAGTCTTGCGAGCTATACACCTCTAGGTCCATAGCCAACAAAGACGGCAAACTATTAATCGATAAACAGGTGGCTCGTTGCCAAAATAAGTTTTACAAAATAACTAAATCTAAGAAAGAAATTTTTAATACCTATGGGAAAATAACAAGCGAAGAAAATTGTTTTATAATTTTATTAAATGGACAGAAAGCCAACTGTACCAGAATAAGAGAGGGTAATAAAAAAATTGAAATAATGCAAGACGGAGCCGTATTAATAACAGAAAAAAACATTACTCTCATAAATCCCACAAAGAAGATATTAAACTATCTTAAACATAATCAATTTCTAAACTATAAGATCGACAAATACTTAAGTTCAAATAATTCAGAATTGTCATTTGACAATATTAATGTACTAAGCCAGTTTATACAATTTAATAAAGTTAAGTACCCATTATCATACTTCATTATAACATTTCTAATAATATACTTTATTTTGTTAATTACATACAAACTATATAAATTGTTAAAGAAATTTCGGCAAGTCAAAAGAAATGAAAATTCTGGCCAAGATTTGGCAAACTCACTAAACATAACAATCCAACAATTGTCCGAAAACCCATAATGGTCCGGGACGAACCATTTTAACAGAGGGGAGAGTTATGTGATGGCTTGCCATCCATTTAGAATCAACATAAGTACAATGAACTTCAAACTAGCTGATCAAGCTAATATTCAAAAGTCTCGTAACTTGATGCTGCAAGCTAAGATGTATATATTGGGAGCTTTGAATGGAATCACTATAGAAAAAATTAAAATAGGGTATTCCACGACCAAGTCTGGGAATAACAAATAAACATAGAATGGAGACCGAGTGATGCGATCCAGACGATATGTCAAGGAGCTGTTTTGGAAGGAGGAGGAATTTGTCGGAAAAAACACCAATTTGCTAAGATTTCTAACAGCACTAAGAATTACTGACTGAATTACTATTCATTCGTTCGTGCATATTATTGGTTTTTTAATATAGATTGTTTTAATTGAACTTAAATGGAACTTTCATTATTGGCGCAGTCGGTAGGATCAAGTTCATAAGCTTTCAAAAAAGTCACATCAATCGTCGAAAGAGTGACAGGAGTCAATAAGCAGAACAAGATCGCGGCTGAAAACCAAGCAACAATCCGAAAGATTATCGCTTGTTTGGATATGCGAAAAGGTGGGGATCTTCAATTGGCCAACACGCTGCCAAGCAGGATGTTACCCAACCTTATCGAAAATCGGTGATACGTGGTTTGAGCGATCTATATCCAGTCTGCACTTCTCAAGTGTTAGTTTTAGGTCAGAATTTAGCACTATATCTGGGTCATAATCGTACGAAATGCCGAAAAAAGATGGAAAAGCCATTTCGTACCAAAGCTGCAGACAAGCGGCCGAACTACTTCGCCTGTACGGATGTCGGGGCGCTACCGATTTCGGAATGTTGAGCGGGATTGGCATCGGTGGAGCGAAGGCGAGCAGAGTATGCCCAGCTGCTTGTAAGAGTTCCTCAAAAGAGACAAAGCTTAACTTGGAATTCTTGTCAGTGACTTTTGGGTAGTGATTTTATACGGGAGAATGGTCGCCCTTTGATCAAAGTAATTAATCTGGATCGTCGGGACTGAATGCAGCTCTTGCAAACTCCTGCCGAAACGCATGTGTTTCGGAGAAGGGCGGGATGCCGTCGTCCGTTAGCGTTAAGATTTAATTTGAATAAAGATATTTTTTATTTGAAATCTGAACGCACTACCATTTATTGGCGCAGTCGGTAGGATCTTGTTGCATAAGTTTTAAAAAAGTTGTACGGTACTGATCATATACAACTAAACGACTAGCTTATCTAAGGTCAGCGAATATCTAATAAAATAAGTTGTGACTGCGACATCCGCAATTCGCGATCTTAAAATACGTGATTGTAAAAAAGTTTACAAAAAAATCCTATACCAAAAATTGAAAAACCGCAATTTAAATAAATATCGAAGATAAGTCGAAAGCCGCAATTCAAATAAAAATCGAATAAAAGTTAAAAGCAATTCAAATTAAAATCCAATACAAACTGAAATTGAATCCGAATACAAATACAAATAAAAAATTAAAAACAAAATTAAAAATAAATTTAAAATTAAAACAAACAAAAAAATTTTATAACGCAAATTAAAATCAAAGATTAAAATAAGGAAAATTAAACAAGCTACAAAAAACACAACAATAAAGAAAAATTGCAAATCCACCAAGAAGTTTATTAGAGTTGCACATGAACCAGGCGCTACAGCAGATCAGGCGGATTCCGATCGACTATGGAGAGCCAGAGACGCTGAGCTCTGTCATTAAAAGAGTAGAATTCATCCAGCATACCCGACGGAGGAGGAAAGACAAATGCAGGTGCTAATGAGGCGATCGAGATGCAGGTGTGCGGAGAATCGTCGAGAGTGGTCCAGATGACGCAAGCTGCTGGATGGATCAAAATGAAGCAAGCATTGATAAGCAAGTTCAAAAACCACACGCCATATGAGGAGCTGATTCGCCAGGTCTACAACACAAGCTACAACGAAAGTCTCCCTAAGTTTATAGTAGATTTAGAAGGAAAATCGTTTATCATAATAAATAACAGCTTAAAAGGAGAACAGCGAAAACACATTGTACCAATTTATAAGAACGCTTTAAAACTAACTATTAAAGAATATGTCGCATAATGGACGTATTTTGGACACTGTACGCGTCTGTCACATTATGAATATAGTTTGACCACTGTGCTTGCCAGACCAAGCTGTGCAATGAGTTTGAGGTATGGTGAAATGATTCTTAGAATTTGACTACAACGTAGAATATGACTGGCGCCTAGGCACCGTACGAGTGAGGCGATGGCGTCGTCGCGCTGTCGCCGAGTGTAGTCCAGCCGGCGTGTAAAAAGAAGTAGATCGAGGTGTGATCAGAATGCGAGTTAGTTGCGTTCGGACAGTAGTTGCGTTCGGACAGTTGTATGCGCCGGTTGGAATTCGCTTCACTCTCAAAGTTTGTGAGTCAATATGGCAGACCAGCAACCAAAATAAACGAGTCTGCGACAAATGCATATTAACATAAAGATGTTATAAGAAAAAATCTACCAGATAGAATTTTTATGACTTTAGCTATGCTATAAGTATGACATAACAAGTTGTCAAACCTTAAAAGAGCAGCACAGGAAAAGGCAATATATAAAAATGAATATTTTGAAAAACAAAGAGAACAATTGAATAAAATTCTCAAAGAATTAATCGCGCCCAATCGTACCAATCAAAATATGGGACATAATCCAAGAAATGACTATTATAAGAATCCGTATGTTTAATATAATCACTTTAGAGGAAACAATAATGTTATGTGATGACTTGCCATTCATTTAGTATGAACATTTATAGCTATGAACTCCAAATTAGCTTATCAAGCTAAAACCCTAAAGTCTCGTCGTAACCTGATGTTACAATATAAGCGGAATTCTTTTCGCTAGCCAAAATTGCAAGTTTGCAGTTTTGTGACGATTGCCGAAGTTTCTTGTAGGGTAAAGTAAGATACAATAAGGCAAGTCTGAGTCTAAACCAAAGTTTGCATTGATACAATAAAATGAGCTCCGCGCAATAAAATATACTTTTTATTTCAATCAATTAATTGAAATGTAATTTGCATACAATAATGCTCAAAATCAAAATAGCTTCTATCGTCCGAATAAGAGTATGAAATTTTCATAATCTTCCATATTCCATAACATAGCGCTCGAATACAGTTTTGAGGTAATACCGTAACCAAATAATAATAATATAAGTCAACGCCACACATCAGTTTTCCCACAACTCCCACGCTACTTCAACTTTGCTGCGTAAGCTAATCAGAAAGTCTCTCATCGATCACGCCACCGAAAGCCAACACTGGACGTTGCAAGCATTTGGCAGGGTCAGCGTCAGCGTCAGCGTCTAGACCCTTGGCGACGATCAGTCTCAATTTAGCTAGTTCAAATTTGTAATTACAGGGTTTTGTCAATAAAATCATTTTTTTTATGAAATCATAAGCGGAATTCATAATTTATACCTCCTGAGAAGGTGTAAGATAAGTATATCTTGTACGAAGATACGCTTTAAGTTAACGCCACACATCGCTTCTCCCACAACTCCTACGCTAATACAACTATTGCTGCGTAAGGTAATCAGAAAATCTCTCATCGATCAGACCATCGAAAGCCAACACCGGACGCTGTAAGCATTTGGCAGGGTCAGCGGCTAGATCCTTGACGACGATCAGCGGCAGCAGCAGCAGGCAGCGCAGCCGTAGACATACGCATCAACGGCGACAGCGCAGCGGCAGCATAAACAATTGCAGACAGCAGAGTCAGCAATTAATTATTATACATACAACTGTAAAATCATAAACTGATTTCATAATTTATACAATAAGGAAACAAAGAAATTAGTATTTATTGAATGTATCAAGGGTACTTTTAAACAAACACCAACCGAATGCAAATTTACGAAAGCCTAAAAACATTATCTTTTAACATTATTATTAAACTATGTTGAACCAAATATATTGTTAACCTGGAGTTTGCTTAAAACAACACGAACTCAAGATTGTATCAATGCGATTTATTAATCGGCGCTTGAGCATGGGCCGAAAAATTTAAACCACTCGTGATCGGTGGTGATCAATCGAATTGCCGGTGTACTTTCGCCTAAAATAAGGAGTGTTCGTAAAACCAAGTCAAAATTGTTGGAGTGTCATTACCTAAACAAAAAAGCGAATTAAAATAAAATTTCGGTCTAAAACCAAATACCAAATCTGCGCCAGAAACAAGCGAACAAAACCCGTTAAACAGAAATTGCATATTTGGAATATACATCGTATGACCGATTTATACAGAGACAAAGCTCTGGACGCATTTGTGGGAGGCCTCAACGGTGACCTCTCCAGACTTTTGGCTATCAAAGAGCCACGTAAGTCATGCTCTGCACTTGTGCGAACTGATCGAGAATCAAAAAAAAAAGCTACAAAAAGGTTATCTAAACCACCTGTTCCTCCACGGAACATCTATTATCAAAGCCACTTTTCACACTTTCGCGTAAAACAAAGTGTATTCGTAAATCCAAGTCAAAATTAAATATCATTGCCTAAATCAACAGCAAATTAAAATAAAATTTCGGTCTAAAACCGAATACAACAGTTTAAGTTTGTTTCGGTTGTCCAAACTTATTCTTTAAGCGCTAACTTTAAGTTTGGTGAATAAAATATTTTTTTTTAAATAAAATCATAACCTGATTTTATAATTGGCGACCGAGCAGGGACCGATTAAAAGTTTTAACAACACTCGTGATTCGGTGGTAATAAACCAATTTCGGTGTACTTTCGCGTAACCAAAGATGAACTTGTAAATCCAAGCAAAAATTGGATGAGTTATTTACCTTTCAATAAGCGAATTAAATTTGAGCTTTTTTTCGGTCTTAGCCCATTACCTTGTCTGTGCCCTAGACAAGAGAAAAAACCAGAAAAGTGTATCTCGTCACTTTTCTAAGATAAAGAAAAGTGATAATACAAAATAAAAATCTACAAACATCAAACAACGTAGCACCTCAGTTCTGCAAGCCCAGCGCCCAGACGTTCCGGAGATTAAAAGTACTCGACGCAGGATCCCGAGTAGGCATTGCTAAAAAGGAGGACATCCGATCGAGTCGCCGGAAGATGCATCGCTTGTTTGCATT
>JBAMAX010002471.1:0-21996 GCA_037043745.1 Chymomyza amoena
AAAAAATCTGATAAAAAAGTGAAACTTTGGCAACCTCAGTAGGTACTAAAAACTTTAACATCGAAGTTGCAAACCAGAAAATTATTTTATCGTTGCATTGTAACTTGGCTTGCTTTTGTTAATAAAATATTATGAGTTCAAAAATGAGAAAGACGATAAAAATCAGTTAGACAGAAATAGAGAATATGAAGTTAGCTTAAAAATAAATAAGAGGTTTTCATAACGTTTAATTATTGTTTTTTTTTTTATATACTGCTTCTAAACTGAGAACTAAATACATGTCTCACCCAAGACATTTGCTGAAAAAGGCTGCTTTATAGCTTAATTTGAAAAGCTTTAAAAATTAACGCTCTATTATAGGACCCTGAGATAAACATTTGAAAATAGGTTCGTATAATTATGAAATCGACTTGAACAAAAAAGTTTTGTCCAACGTTCTTTTTTTACCTATTCAAGTATTTTAATTTTTTATACCGCACAACAATGTCCTTTTCATTTTAAATTTCATCTATAATGAGATAATTTTCGTTATACTAACCAAACCACGTCTTGTATTAAAGTAGACTTTTTTTGAGCATATAATATTTTATATGAATTTACGAAGTATAAAATCCGACCATACTAAGGTGTAATGAACTCAATGTGCGGGCGGCCATTTTTGCCGACAGCCGCCATATCGAGCCAATGGAGCAGTTGCCTCCACTGCGTCTGTGTATGTCAACAACTGCACAGCTGAAACACACTCACACACACACACCCAAGCACTCTGCTACTGAGAGATAAAAGATATAAAAGCCATAGCAGTTAAAAGAAACAGAAGTAGTAGCCAGACAACCACACACACAACTAGTTACATTTACACAAAAACAAAGTCACAGCATGACTTTGTGAAAAATAGCACAAAATGGCGTTCTATACTTTAAGCTGACTTTCCGAGAAGGCAAAAAACAACAACACAGAGACGCGGAAAACTATAGAAAAATACCGCATGAGTAGAACCGCTTAAAATGTAATAAACTTTTTGTTTGCGATATTTTTGGATTTATTCTTTGGAATTTTTATAGAACACTTTGACTTTTCACAGGTTAGGGTTAAGGAGTAAACTATTGCTAAAAAACTTGTTGAAGAACTTGATAGACAGAAGCAGCTGTATAACCGTGCGTATACGTAATTTTGTAAATATTTAAAAAAAAAACTGAGATCTTTACGAAAATTTTTGTTTGATATAGTTTAGATATTTATAAAAAACTTTTTATCAATTTAGGAAATAATTTATTGAAAGCTTAATATGATCTTCCTTTTTTAATAAACATAATTTTCTGAATCTTTAAGTATTTTCAAATTTTTTTTACATTTTACTATAATATTTTGTAAGGACACATTAAATTTATCAAGCTGCTAGCATGATTTAATGATGCCTCTTATGAAAACCACATGGAACACAAATGGGCGAAATATTTACAGACCGCAAATTCACCGCAAGAATAAAGATCAATTTTATTAACACAAATTGTAATGTTTATTTAAAACTGAATTGAATTTTTTTTTAAATACGCGGATCTGATTCGTTGGCAGAACTCTATAACTATATCGTCGAATTTACAAAGGACATGAACTTTCAGAAAATTCCGCAATTAACATTTTTTGTAATAAAATAATTTAAAACGAAAAACAAATCTTTTAAGACCAAACAAAATTCGTTGTGCTTTAATGCCATAGATATCAACATACATTTAATTAGGAAACTTTTGAGCCAAATAATTTTGTGGGCCGTCAACACACTTGAAATGAAATCCACGCACCGATGAAATTAAATTCAACTTTAAGGATATTCAATTTAAATTTTTGCACAAAATTCATTCACACTTAAGGCTTTATTCACAAGGATTTAATGCCCGCTAAAACGAGACTTTTTTAAAACACAAACAACAGCCGCAAACGATGACAAAACGAATTCGACAACGAGGACAGCGCTAAAGACGAGAACGACGACGACGGCGCCAAAGAACCGACGAAGACGACGGCGCGTAGTGCAAGTAACGTGAAATGTTTACAAAGCGGCTTCTGCCACACAACTGACAATGCAATGTGCCAAACAGTCAAAGCTAGCCAGATACGGAACAATCTGGCAATGGAATAGCAGAAACACGAAAACAGTGAGTACGATGTGGAACATGGGTTTTTTAAATGGTTAAGAGCAAACCTTTTAGAGCGACGCCAAATAGTATTAAATATCTATTAAATTCTCTCTGGAGCGAAGCAAAGAGAGTCGGGCTGAACAACCCGTAGTTTTAATTCACCTACGCAAAGAGAGTCAAGCAAAACAAGCTGAGAGTTAACTAACCTACCGCAAACCAAATATTATATATTGCCTATTAAGAGAGTAAGTTAATAAAGTTAGAAGTTATGCTATCTTTAATGCAAAAGTATTGCAAAATATTGAAAAAGAAAATCAAAATGGCGCCTGCGCCTAAGGGCTTGTAGGCCTAAAAAACAAAACAAGGGCTGAGACTCCACAAAATAGGCCTAGGCGAATCAACATTAAGCAAAAAGTGCAGCGAATTTCTCTCGAAAAAAAACACTAAACTATGAAGAAATTGTTTAAGAGTACAGGAAATAGTTTGGGGGAGTTGGGGGATTGGCAAATGTGCAGCATAAAGCGGTATATACAAAACAAAAACAAAATGAAAAAAAGCTAAGCACGTGCTGCCTGCTTTTCATGTGTGTGTGTGAGAGCAAGTGGGCAAGTAAGGGAGTAAGTGAGCCCAAAACTTGTATGTAAGTTAAGTAAATATATATATGTATAGTACATAAGGACATTTACATTTATGGGGGTTGAAGCATTGTTGTTGGCTGACATTGCACGTGGCCTTAACAAAAAATGAAGCAAAATAACAGCACATAGTAAGTGCGGGAACTGACAGTGGAATATACATACTTTAACTACTTTATAATGGAACAGATTTGGGAATACTGCGAAAATTTTTTAATTTTTATTTATTTCGAATATTAAATTTGATTTCAATAAAAACTATGTATACAATGATTGGAAGAATGTATAAAAAAAATATATGTTTATTTTTAAAGTAAATTAGTAGAAAATTTTTTATACGTTTTATATTAAAAAATTTTCGACAATATTTTTAGCCGCATACTGAGGATATTTTGTAAATAAACTGATGTAATAAGTAGGTATAGTCAAGGAAATCTCACAGTTACCTACGAAAGGTTTTAAGGTAAAAAGGCTCATTGGCCTACTATTTTACAGGGTCCGGCACTCGAAGTGTAACCAAATTCAGACCGCTCGTCGCAGCTGACGCACGGGCATCAGCTGTCTGTAAGTTAGCTAAATGACAGTTTAGAGTATTGTTTACAAGCGCACGAAAGCATTTTGCCGTGATTAAACGCGAAAAAAAAATCAGTAATGGATTTCAAACGTAATAGTGTAGTTGCATTATATTTAGCTGGAAAATCACAACCAGCGATTGTTTAGCTGGAAAATCACAACCAGCGATTGTTCGTGAGCTCGAACACCTTAAAGTAAATAAAGTTTTCGTTTATCGCACCATAACTCGTTACAATGATACTGGTAGCATCGCAAAACGTCATGGAGGTGGTCATCAAAAGACTGCAACGTCACGTGAGATGGTTCAAAAAGTGAAGAAGCGACTTGAGCGAAATCCCCGACGAAGTGCCAATCAAATGGCGAAAGAACTGAAAATATCTGACCGTAGCATCCGTCGCATACTGAAAAATTATCTAAAGGTCAAGCCTTACAAGATCCAAAAGGCACATGATCTCACACCGAAGCAGCTACAAGTCAGACTTGAGAGAGCGAAGGAGTTGCTTCGCTTGGCCGAAAGCGGTCAATTGCCGAACATTGTGTTTTCTGATGAGAAAATTTTTACAATTGAGCAATTCGTAAACTCTCAAAACGATAGGGTTTACTTGAGGGACCGTTCATATGAGAATTTGAGTCATCGATTGGCCACTAGGAGGCAGCACCCGCCACAGATAATGGTTTGGGCCGCTGTAACCGCAGATGGGCGCTCTCCAATCGTTTCCATCGAGCCTGGCGTCAAGGTTAATGCGCAATATTATCGGGAAAGTATTCTGGAGGTTGCTTTGAAGCCGTGGGCAGACAAACATTTCGGTGGCAGACCATGGACGTTTCAACAGGACTCGGCACCGTCTCACAAAGCTCGAGTGAACCAAGAATGGCTGAAAAACAACGTTCCGAACTTCATAACGTCCACACAATGGCTCTCGAATTCACCAGACGCGAATCCGATGGATTATTCTCTTTGGGCCATTTTGGAGAGCAAGGTCCGAACTAAAAGATACAACAGTCTCGAGGCGCTGAAAAAAGCCATTGTCCACGAGTGGGCCAAAATACCTGCAAGTCACTTTCGGGCAGCTTGCGATTCATTTTTGGACCGTCTCAAGGCCATAGTGAAGGCAAAAGGTGGCCATATTGAGCGAAAGTAAATTGTTTCTAAATTTCGTATTATTTTTACACATTTTGTACCTTAATTGAGTAAAGGTAATTTTCCAAAATGAATTTATGGCCTTTTTAATTGGTTACACTTCGAGTGCTGGACCCTGTATTAGTTATATTATTTTTGGGAATTATAAATTATCTATATATTATATATAAAAAAGTGCTTGTCTGTTTGTATGAGGTTGGACGCCAAACCCTTTGTCCGATTTTAATGGGACTTTTTTTAAAATGTTCAGAAGCTTCGTGGGACGAACATAGGCTATGTAAAAATATAACAAAATTGCGACGAATATAGAAAAAAGGGCAATTTGATTTTCCAATACATTTTTTTTTTAATTTAGGTTGTCATTGTGTACATTGTCAGATTAACTAATATTTTTTGTTAATTGTTTTTGTCGAAAGGAAACACAAAAATTATAAGCGTTATAAATTTTATTTAATTGAGGCACACAAAATTTCATGAGAATCGGTACAGCCGTTTCGAAGGAGTATGGTAACTAACATTGTGAAACTAGAATTTTATATATAAGAAGAAACTTATGTTTTACGTATTATGGGTGTTCTCATGAATGAGTCGATGAATCTGATTTTTACGTGTGTTAGAGGTCAATGCGGAAGTTTTAAGCCTATTGCGATGAGTTTGTGTGAATTGGTTCGTGGGATTGTGAATATTGGTTTTTGTGTGAACATACTCCTCCGAAACGGCTAGACCGATTCTCATGAAATTTTGTGTGCTTATTGGGCAGGTCTGAGAATCGGCCAACATCTATTTTTCATACCCCTAAGAGATAAGGGTTGCCACTCCTAACATTTTTTTTCATTTATCGACTTTACCTTCATGGTGTGTTCACGGGCGCGAACGCCGCGAAGTTAGCCGCGAAGCCTTCCACACTCCTGTTTCGCGGCTTTCGCGGACGGCGCGTTACGCAATATTTTTCAATCTGTGGTTTATCTTGACTGAACGTGAAAAAATAAAAAAAGACATCCTGTCGCCATTATAGGTTAACATTATTAGTGCACGAAAACATTAATATCAGATACTGCTTACAATGCCGAGAAGAAAACTACCAAATCTCCATCAAACATGGTTAAAATGTAAAGATGGCGAGTGGTTGAAAATTTTATGATGAAATTAATCCACTCATCGATCAATCGAACGATGTTTTCCAATCGGAAAGATTCCAGAGCGTGCCGGAACGCAGTGGAGGCCGGCTAGTATTTAAATAAATAAATGTAGACATTTTGGTTAGAGCTTGTTTTCAACGATTGGTTGTGGAGTTGGGTCACATTAGTATATAACAGAACCAAACTTAATAGGCTGTAAGAATCCGATTTATTTCTTTATTTATTAAATGTTGCTGCGGATTTAGGTGTCATACCGTAGCTTTTATTTTATTGAAGATCAACGTCTTCATAGGGAGTAAAGGAAAGGCCTGTAAAATTAAAACATTTTTGAGCCTTTATCTTAAAAACGATTTCTCTCCAAAATTTCGAACTAGTTTCTCGTAGTGGTAGAATAAAAGATGGGCATGCTTCAATCACTTCTAAAACTTAGGTATAAAAAAACAAGCGTATATCATACCGTCTACTGTATTTTTTATAAATTACACAAATCTATAATAATCCTAGCTACAGATTAAACAATTTGTGAAAATTATTTGATTTATTGCAGCCATTTTTGTATGAAATTATCTTTATTGGTGATTCTGCCTTAATATGTTTATTAATGTTTCATTTTTGGAATGTCATGAACATTTAATTTAATTATAAACGGAACAGCTGGCAATAACAAACTGTTGAAAAAAATGCCCAAGCTATTTAAATAATTAAGTGATTAATGAGCAGGACCGTGAGTCTTTGTCAGAGCTGTCCCTTGATTGGTTTCCATGGCGTGACAGTTAAAATAAAGCCCTTAATCGAATAAAAGACGCGCGAAGTGCTCCCATGTGACAGACGATACATCATTAAAGCCAACAAGGAACGAGGAAACTAACTATATTAACATAAAAGTAAAGGTGAAAATTAGCATTAAATGCAAAGGAAAGTATTAAACAATAAATAAACAAGCTAAATATATACAAACAAACGATAAGTTCCTTTGCTGTCAAATGGCAACACGCAAAGAGTTAAAGCAACTATTACGTCACAAATAAGTCACGCGAGAAGGATACAAAAAGTCCTTAAAAAAGGCATAAGCCATGAAAAGTTGTGACTGTACATTTTATAAGGACATTAGGCTACCATTTAGTAAATGATTCAGTAGTTTAAATGCAATAGTTGGCAGAAGGCTATGTCAATATAGAATTTAATAGCATTATAAGGAAGTGCAATTCAAAATTTCAAAAATGACACCTCCAATGATTTCCTAAGCATAAAATACACTTCAAAACTGACAAATATGTTTAAGATTAAAGCTCACAAAACTTCGTTTTTATTGAATAAATTTTTTCCTATTTTCTTTAAGCTGCTTTAACATTCAAAAGAATTATAACTTTATATTGTGTACTAATTTGCTATGCGTATGTTTCAAAATAAATTTGAGATTTACCATTTAAAAAAAAAAATTGTAATTTTGATTTATTTGTTTTGATCTTTTGAAAATATTTTTTTAATAAATACAATTTGTTGTTTGCATTTGAATACTCACGAAAAATTGCAAAGGATCTTGTTAAAAAGCTTTAAATTAAGTTTTGATTTTTCTCTGGCTCATTTTATTTATTTATTATAATCGTTTTTTGGTGTATAAATTTAAATTGATTTTAGAGTTACTCATAATAATTAATAAATAACACAGATCAACATGGTTCAGTTGTTGGAAAGCTAAGAGTCATTTCCAAAGTAATTTGGTGCGTAGAATCCGAATCCGGCGTCAGAACTGGCCCATCACGTCAGGATTTTGAGATGTTTGAGGTTATGTACCCAAAAATGGCGTTTTTCTTAGCTTTGCAACAACTCACATGACCCCTGTATTTGTAGACCTGGGTAATTGATTAAACGAATGTAGATATGCAAATATTATTGGTGAATTTTTTCAATACATAAAATATATTTGTTTAATCATATAATAAATTTAAATCATGATCAAATTTTACTTTAAAAATTTTAAATTACAAATTTTTTAAATTTTATGTCAAAAATTATGCACAAATTTATTTATTTTTTATAAAATTTTTTATTTTCCAACACAGTGTTTAGGACAAAGTCTCCAAAGTAATACGTACTGACTGAATTTTTCTTGTCTGTATTTTAAAATTAATTTCCATACTCTACTTATTCAATTGATAACATTTAAATCTGATTTTATTTACACTTAAGAAGATATCAGTCATGTTTTAGATTTTTCATATTTTCTGGAATTTCAAATACAAGTCTGCATATTTGATTTTATCAATTCAACTTTTTTATTCTTATGTTTTATTTACGTTTTAGCATGATGTCTGACTTCCTTCATACTTGGTCTACCAGCCTAAAGTCAAAAGTTTTTTGTGTATGTAGCTCTAAAGACCAAATGCCCACATGCAAAAACAACTTAAAGGCGACACAACATGGCGTATGAGTAACATGTATGACACATGTCACGTGACGCCACAACACATCATTTAGTAATGTTTTGCAAAAACATTGTTTACAAAATAAAGCAGGATGACGCCCTTAAGGTAAAAAAAAGAATGAGTAACATCAATATGGAATGGTGAGCTGTGTAGGTGAACAGGAGAGCCAACCAGCCAGTCAAAGTAAGACATTTTGTGGTAAGCGCACAGGATAACAAGTTGAACGTGATAAGCATATAAAAATCAGCTCATCGGTGGGCTATAAACAATGTGACAATACATATATGGAGTATACTATGACACACACGCAAAATGACAGAAAGTTTTCAGACACATCAAAACATTAACAAAACAAGTAAATGGAAATCAAAACTTATATTGCATAAAAAAATGGCAATCTGTGTAAACGGTCTAAAAATACCCTGAAGCCATCTTTTAAGACAAGATTATGATACCCAAACAATAAAGTTGACCATAATGACATTTTATAACTTTTGTCTATAATACAAATCTTTTAAAAAGACCCGATTTTTATTTTTGGCCTTTTCTATAAATAAGCATAATAATAATGTTTTATTTTGTTTTGCATATCGAAAATAAGTCCTGCTTAATACCCTTCGCATGCAATAAACTTAAGAAAACGAAACTTCAAAAAATAGACTATTTGAACCGATTATCAGATCTCTGTGGTAAAATAATTTACATTTGCAAATGGATGTAAAGAAAAACCGGGCATTTTTATGGATATGTTAGAGCCTTGGAACTTGGATGCTGGTTCAAAGATTTTTAAAAAAGTTTTAATTTAAAGGGGAGGATTTCGCATTTTTTGGAACTTTTGCAGACTTCAATATTTACCAACTAATTGTACGTTTAGAAGTTATGGCTATTTGAAGTTAAAAACATAAACTTTGTCCGATTGGCTTAAAATTTGGTCCTATTGAAGCTGACGACGCCACTTATTCGAATCTGAGGTTATTTTTGCTCTATCTCTTCGCGTTTTTGCTCTATCTCTTCGCGTTTAGAAGTTATGGCCATTTGAAGTTAAAAACATAAACTTTGTCCGATTGGCTTAAAATTTCATCCTATTGAAGCTGACGACGCCACTGATTCGAATCTGAGGTTATTTTTGCTCTTAGAAGTAATGGCCATTTGAAGTTAAAAACATAAACTTTGTCCGATTGGCTTAAAATTTGTCTGTCTGACTGTCTGTCTGTCTGTCTGTGGCATCGTAACTCCCGAACGCATGCAGTGATTTCAATTTATTTTTTTTTGTATTAAAGGTGACTTATGTGCGAGTGTTCCTAGACATGATGAAAATCGGTCGAGCCGTTTAAAAGTTGTGGGGAGTGAAAGTGGGGAGAATGCGTAAAAAAAAAGCAAACGAGCTTGACCTTAAATGTAATCTATACCTTAACAAGAATCTAAATTATAGTAAGTATATTATAATATACTAAAGTCTAACTTAACCTAACCTACCTATAAAAAGTATGAAATAAAAAATTAAATTAAAAATTTAAAAAAACCCCCGAACTTAAGTAATTTTCATTTAAAAAGTGAAAAATAATAAAAGAAACTTAATGTTAAAGTACCTAAGAATCTATTAATAATTCTAAAAAAATACGTCGCGTTGGGGGACCGCTCCTAAACTAACAATTTAAATACAAATAGTCTAATTAAGCAACAAAGATTAACTTAAAAACAAAATTAAGAAAATACTTCAAAAACTTTCATAGAATTACTTCAAAAATTTGCATAGTAAGATACGACCGTCAACGACGTCTGCCCTCGCGTGTCCCCCAACGCGACGTATTTTTTAGAATTATTAATAGATTCTTAGGTACTTTAACATTAAGTTTCTTTTATTATTTTCACTTTTTAAATGAAAATTACTTAAGTTCGGGGGTTTTTAAATTTTTAATTTAATTTTTTATAAAAAACATATGAGTGGTGGATGTCCTATTAGTCCCTTTGATGATGGATCAGTTATACGCATCCAGAACGAAAAACTCAACACTACTACTGTCAATAAAATATCCACATTATACAAATCTAAAAAACCCTTAACTTTAAATTAAAGTACATCAAAATATTTTCTAGGTATCCAGAAAACTCAAAACGCGCCCCTAGAAATAAAAAAAATTAAAAATCCAAGCTAGAAGCATGAAAAAAGATACAGAACACACTTTCTCTTTCACTGTCTCGACTTTCACTTTTCATGACTTCATCTGCAACAAACTGTAGCAAGCATAATGTCCTTCAAAATTTCATCTGAGAGCAACACAATGCTCAAAATAGAAGCAGTGGAACATAAAGTGCCGGACAAAATATATAAAACACAAAACTAGT
The DNA here is from genome assembly GCA_037043745.1 of Chymomyza amoena. Lineage (NCBI taxonomy): Eukaryota > Metazoa > Arthropoda > Insecta > Diptera > Drosophilidae > Chymomyza > Chymomyza amoena. The sequence goes on from JBAMAX010002471.1 coordinate 10,399, forward strand.
GAAAGCAACGACAATGACGTCACAAAAAAAAACGAAAATAAAATAAAAAGTTACCCCAAAGGATTACACGAGACAAAACTCGCGTTAGCAGCTCCGAAGCGCCAACTTTTATGCTCCAATCGTCTTAGCTTTTTCATGCCAATGTTATAAACAAAACAAAATGAATATTATTTTAATATGTATACGCTAGAGGTGGAGAACTATCGATAGTCGGCGCCATCGATAGTCGACGATAGTAATTTCACAACCATCGATAGTTGACGATAGTACTAGCGATAGTCGACGATAGTCCCGTCCACAATAATATACATATTTGGTTTTAATTTTAAAGTTTGTTTAATTTTTAAACATGAAAGTTCATATACGATATTACTGTTTTTTGATCCAAAAGTTTTGGTTCAAAAATTAAAGAATGTTGACATTTTCTACCTTGAGCCTGGTTCGCCTCTCCGAAACAATTAGGCGAAGCTACAGAATGCATCGAAGATCTACAACTGCCGCTTGTCGATGCGATATTGTCAGTATCCGCCGAAATACCTGCAGCTGGAGTGCTGGAATCTGGGACATGATTTTCCAAGCCAGTGTGGAATCTTTTCAGATGATCGTGAAAACTTGAAGTATTTCCGCTGGTTTTGTACTCCTTTCCGTAGTTAATGCACTTTGCCAATTTTTTGTTATCTGACGTCTTATATTATTTCCATACTTGTGAGATTTTAGTTCTCTTTTTTTGTGTTTGCCTCTCGATCGCCAAATCTTTCTCCGAGTCCGTGCTGCTGCAATCGCATGCCTGCCTTTCAGCCCTCGACACACTGAGTGTGAGAGAGTCCCGACGTTTACCTTAAATTCGGTACATAATCAAAATATTTCATAACTGCAGTATGAACTCGGTAATCGCAACCTTCGATACACGCAATTCCTCGATTTTTTCAACACTGACAAATATAGCATTATCACCTTTTTTCCTATTTCGGAAAGAGCTTCGTGAGACGAGGTATATATTTTTCCTCGGTGGCTGCAACCTCCTCAATAAGTGAAACTACCTAGATTTCTATTAGTTGCGGTTACCGACTTCATACTGTACTTTAAAAGTAAGCATTATACCTCTTTGAAGAATGCGATCCTTTTCTTTTTATTGAGGGTTGGATCACTGTTTTAATAAATTTTTTCACAAATATTTTTTTAGCAAACGCCACAAATAAACTCTCAAATTATACTTTTTGGTGATGTGAAAACTTTTGGAGAACTATCGATAGCGCTATCGGCACTAACGTGAATGTCTGGCTGCTATCGATGGCAGCTCGATAGTGCTCAACCATCGAAATCGCCGGGCACTCAAAACACTTATAACCTTTACGCCTCTCACAACCAAACAAAAAATGCCATTCACTTGAAATTTTGGTACAGATGTTCGGGAAGAGTGTACCAACACAACAAAACAAAAAAAAATCGATAATCGAAAATACGTTGACCGCGAAATTTGAAAAGTCAGCTTACTTTTTGAACACACCTCGTATATAAAAATTGGCATTGTTTTTTATCAATGTTCGAGGTCCAACATCATTTCAATGATTGAGAACAGTGGATGGCGTATTGTGTGCAACGTATCAAGAGGCATGTCAGAAATTGAGTTTGTTGGAAAATGATTTGCCCTGGGATCTAACTTTAACAGATGTGTGCTATTACTGCTCATCCATATCAAATACGTGTTCTATTTACGATTATTTTGGAAACATGTTTTTCATCAAATCCACCTGAATTGTAGATAAAATATCAAGATTATTTATCAGAAGATATTTTGTTTTGGAATTTACGCCGGAAGTTTACAATGAAGCTTTAATTCATATTGAAGATCTATGCTTGGCGATGGCTAATAAAGAATTAAGACAATTGGGAATGCCATCTCCTAATCGATCATGGCATGATGCATGTCAATTGGAAGAAATGTTACGAATCAAATTAATTATCAATCTAATCGTACTGCCCAGAAACGTGAAGATCGCAATGCACGTGAAAGAATTCGGTTAACACAGACCCGTGAAGCGCGACATTTGACTAATAATGGTGCAAGTAATGGTGAATAGAGCTGCAAACTAATCTAAAAATCTTATATTTTTCCAGATAAGCTAACTAAAGAATCTTACGAATCTTCACTATTTAAGAGTATTCAACAAGTTTGGGTAGTTGTTTTATAAATAGAAAAGATTTTTTACAATAAATTTTTAATAATAATAAATTCTACTTTTTTCAATTTTAGACGCCAAAGAGCTCTTAAAAGAGCTGGCTGCAGACATACAGATACACTATAAGTTACCCCATACTTGTGATTTCGAGGATTATATGAGAAGTCAGATGAATACTATTTATTTTCTCTTGTTACGACACCTTCCTACCTTAACATAAAATAAATATTTTCTAAAAATAACAGTATACACTGCTTCTTCCTAAAGTGCTAAAAAATGTACATGTATCTTAGAGTTCTACCTTATATATTATTTTTAGTATTATTAATTTTATTATTGGAACATATAATAAGTAATCGTAGGTAATTAGGTACAAAAGATAATTAAAGTTCGGCATCAAATTGCATAGATTTTGAATTGTGGAGAAACTTTACAGATTCTTTTTTTTCTTAGAGAAACCAATTTTAAACCTGTTTTAATAAATTAACTTGGCAAGAAATAAAAGAAAGCCAAGAATATCATATAACTTAACGCCTATATAAGAACAAGTCAAACCAGAAACTTAAAAAAAAGAACATAAAGCAAACATACCCATTTCCTAAATCATTGATCCCAAAAATATTACAAAGATTAAGCCCGAAAGTGGCTATAAAATGCAAAATTAGCATTTAAGCCTGGCAGCCTAGCTGGAAACATGTAAATGCCTACATCGCCGATTGCCAATGCAACAGACTCAACTGACTTAAATTGTCCACATTCTCTGTCCAGTATACTTTTTTTTTAACTACCAATCTCTATGCACCCTTCACATTGCAATGTGCTACTCAGGTCCTTTTGGGCCTATTAGCCTTAATGGGACTTTTGCGTGTTTTACTCAAACTTCGCTGGCTGCTGCTGAAGCTTTTTCTCTCCTAGCCCCAATTTGGCTATGAACACTTTTTGCACGTCCTTGCAGTTTTCAATTATTTATGGTTTGTGGACGTTCCAGCATTAAAACTGTCTAAATATTTCGAGACCCAGAGGCTAACAAGTCTAGTCAGTCGAAGTCGGAGAAGTATGCAAAATTTTGTGGCATTGGTTTGAGCCAATGCAGCGCAACATATAAGTCAATCTTGGTAAGCGACTGGCCAAACTCTACCCTCATCTGTCCACAGAACTCCTACCTGACTGGACTACTATTTGGCAGTTTGTTTATGTAACGCTCCTAAATGGCTTAATTTGCATTATAAATGGACAATAAACAACCAAAAATAACAAAAAATTAAATTCAAATTTCTTTGGGTAATTAATTATTAATTATTAAATCTAAATTATAAGGTAAATATTTTTTTAGTGGGGTTAATATTCAGTTGTTGGGCCGAACTATTTTGGCTAAAAATATGCAACTATAGAGACTTTGAAGCGAAATTACGAGTGGAGCTACCAACTAGCGTAGGGGTTATTATGATTCTACCTTTGCTTAGAATTTCTATCATGTAATTTATTTGGTTTTATAAACAATGAATGTAATTAGGCTAAGTACTAGTTAAATGTAACGAATGTAATGTGGCGTAGTGGCAACTCTCTCTTGACATTTGTGAACACCGATAATAGCCTATACACACTGGGACACATTTACCATCTAACATCTTTTGCCGAATATGTTGCGCATGATTTGCCGTTCCGAAAATTTCAACATCAATCCAAAATCTTGTGGAAATGTTTCAATCTTGTTGTGTCCCCATGAGAAATTGCTCGATTATTTTTCTGTGCAACTCTAAATTCGCCCTGAAATTGTTAACAACGTCCACAAAAGTTTGGCAGCCTTGAGTTCGTAAGAAGGCGCCAATTTAAAATGTGCGTGTTTACAAACAAATGAAACACATCGGATGTTGTATAAAAAACGTTTTTTTGGACCGATTCCTCCAATAGGTGCTATATGATATAGTCAACCGACTTAGATTAAATTTAGTGCAGTGCTTAGGAGCTATAAAACACTCACGAATATCAAATTTGGTCCCAATATCTCAACAAACAAACGAAACACAACAAATTTTGTTAAAAAATCGATTTTTTGGAAGATCGGCCCTATGGGAGCTATATGATATAAGTTAACACTTGGCTCTATCAATGTGCAAATTGGGCACAGGGTTGTTGCACTAATGCAAGAGCTTTCAAAGCTGTCCAGCACATCGGCGCTTAAAAGAGATCTTGTAAGAAAGCGCATATTCGGCAACGTCAAGAGCGGCGGATGCGCAGCTGCTATGAGAGATAAAGCTTGGTCTCTGACTAATCATAATTGATTAGTCAGTCTAATTTTGGAATTACAAGGTAGAGCACGGCCTCACCTTACCATTAGCTACTCATTTGTAGAGCAAACGCTCACCGCAACCTTTCTTATTAAATAAACTTACAATATATTTAAATAAATAACCGATTTTCTTCAAATTTGGTACATTGCTTAAGTGCTCTAAAAAATTTCCAAACGCCAAATCTAGTTACGATATCTTTATTAAAAAACAAAATATAGCGAATTTTGATTTAAAAAAGTTACTTTAGCCGACCGGTCCTATGGGAGCTATATGATATTGTCAACCGATTTTGATGAAATTTGGGAACCATAAATACCAAATTTGGTTACGATATCTTCATGAACAAACGAATTATCCATCTAAAATTTTTTTTTTTGTTGAGGTCGTCTCAAACATACATAATATATATCGGCGAAAATAAGTGAAGCGGACCACTTTTTGGGCGACCTTCTCCACTAGCCAATAGTAAACACGCCCAATTTTATTAAAAATTTCCGATTATTTATCGATCAAAGGAGCAAAGTTGTAGACCTAATATATTATTTATTTTTTGTTCGTGTTCATAAAAATAATTTATTTAAACCAATCGGTCAAACACTGCGTGTCAGAGCAAAAATAAAATATAAATAAATATGCTTAAATATTTAATTGTTTACCAAGAGCAATGACAGAATTTTTAAAATTTAATTAAAGCTGTTGCACTTTATTTAACTTTATTTTGGTATTGCTTGCAACAAACAAAAACAACCATATTGACAGCGAATTGGGTTTGTAGTACCTGGATATTTGGCATTCCTAAAATTTAGAACAAATTGTAATACGTTTCTTTGTGAACGTGACGCAAGTGAAGTACAATTTTCCATTGTTGCAACATTCAATTATTGTCTTGCAGGAGACATTCACGCTCGAATTGCAACTCAACAGCAGCAACACGACGTGCAACATACACATGCAACAAATCCTAAGAAGTCCATTGAAGTTTATGCATCATGCCATGTGGAAAGAATACTGGCACTGACATTGAAGAGTTTGTTGTCTTAAGTTTTCTAAGGAATAGAGGGCCCCAGCGATGTATTGTTTGAGCATATAATGCAATAATTAGAAGGTCATACAATTCGCAAGGTGAGTATCTCTATGTTATCTATATAAAATATTGGACTCATTTTGATCTGGTTTTTATAAGTGACCATAAAAACGACCATCAAAATGACAATTCTTTTAATGCTCCAATTTCCTGGATTTTGGGCCATTTGCAGGCTTTTGAAAGGAATCATTTTCAATACCCATGGTACCCTATCAGCCGCCCACAGCATCCTTTGTGTTTCACGTTAAGCTGATCTATTTAAATTTTAGTAACCACAAACCTTCAAATTGTCTTATGAATGGCTTCGGCTTAAGGGGCTTCCTATTCCGACAAAGCATTATTCGAACGTCCTTGTTTACTAGTTATTTTGTTCCATCACGAACTTTCAGTAGACCAGAAACGTTTCATAAGAAATGTTAACAATATTTGGCACATTAAACATTGCGCATACGCCACGATTGCCAGCAATCATGAACCAGAAACAAGTGCTTTTATTCAGGAAAACCGACTGTTAAATGCAGTGCCAATGACATTTAATGCCGGAAATGAAAATTTAATTTATGCAAACATAAAAGCAAATTGAAGTCAATTATTATTTATGGAACTTATTTTATTTAAATAATAGTAAACTCAGTGCAAGGTATCATAAGGAAAATGAAAATAAAAACGAGCCCAAGCAGTACAAACCAGGACAGGAAAGCAAATATTTAAGCGTGCAAAGTGAAATAAAAAGCGAAAGAATGGATTCAAGCAACAGGACAATCGAAATATTCCAATTGATTGTCAATGGAAAAGGCGGCCAAATGAAAGGACTTTGTTGAAAATAAAGTTTTGCATGGGTAGAAATATTTGAAGTGGCCTATTTTGTAGGTTAATCTCTTAGGTTTTCCAATTACTAAGTACATTTCACTTTTCCGGTCTTTCAACTTTGAGACAAATTTATCGATAGTTTGATCATTATTATAATTGAAATTTTATCAAATAAAAATAACAATTTTTTGTCTATATATTTTGACGCATATTGTACACAATTCTTAGACAGATAAAATAATAAGCTTAAGATGGTCTTGGATAACAATCTAGTAGTACATTTGAAATTTTGCGTATTCATGGGTTATATTCTCCTTCTTAGAGTCTGGCACTTAGAATACAAATTGGTGTATTTTCAGGGACCCGTAAGCTGCTTGTGACGATTTAAGTTTTTAATTATGGGTATGTTGATCAGGCTTTTGATCTTTAATATTGAAGTATTTTGTAAGAGTTTCTTAATTTACAAATTTTACAATTACACATTTTTTAATGCCATAGTAAATGCATTTAAAGTCATTGGTATTAATAAAGCCTTTTCGCAATTTGAACTTAGTAGAATGAGTTCAAAAATATTCAGTACTTGAGTTACAATTATTAATATTATTATAACGAATACATGTGACGTTAAATTTTCTTAAAATACGGAGTTAAGGACTAATTAATTATTTTTACACTATGTTATCTATTTATAATGATATATATAATAGCATTAGAATATGAAAATAACAAAACACCCATGCATATGAGGGACTTATATACAGGACTTATTCTATTACTAAGCTAGGAATTTAATAATAAATTATTATTAATATGCGTAAGTTGGTAATATGTATATCTATCTTCTAAATTGTAATGGAAGCGGTTAACCCTCTCTGAAACTAAAAATTTTTTTTTGCTTTGTTATGAGAAATATTGATTATAAGCAATATCCCAACAAACCAATTGTGCTTCCAAAAAGAAAGTTATTTTTCTATTGTTAGTGTTGTTGACTTTTAGTTTATTCGCTTCAAAACCAGGAAATTTCAGCTGCACTTAAGTCAGTACCAGCCAGTTAGTTGTAAAAAAAATAATGTCCTGTGGGCAATTATAAAAGTATGCATGCACATATTTATAGAAACCAGCAACATCGTTGTGGAAATCAAAATGTGAATCCAAAATTAGCTACGATGTATTCATAAGCGAATTAACCATCTATAACTTATTGTTTTTTTTTTTTTGAGGTCTTCTAAAACACCCCTAAGAGAGCTAAATAAAATTACCACAATATCGAAAATTAAAATAAACTTTTGTCTTACATGATAATGCATATGAAAACTTGGGTTGCTCTAACCTCTACATCTGAATGCTAACTGGTAAGCACAAAACTCAAATGGTATAGTTTATAAAAATTAGAATACATTTTAACTATGTGACGTCATTTCGTCTAATGTGACAACATGGAAATTTAAAGAGCATACTTTCTTAGGTTTTTTGGTTTTGGACCTTACAATTCACAATTGGTTAAAACCATTTTGACATAATATTGTACCCCTTTCCTTTAAATGCCACGCTTTTATCTTGTAATGTTTTTCATATTTTATATTATTTTGGTATATTCGTTTGGTAGACAAGTTCAAGAACTTCTTGTCAGATTTTTATATTTTAGGAAATGTTTTATTAATTAAGGCAGTTGAGCAGAGGAAGTACGGTATTGAGCTTTTTGATGCTGATGGTTAGATAATTATTAGGTGCGCAACTGCTACCTGTACTAGCCGATCAAACAGACTGTTTGCGGCTGAAATCCAAACTCGTCCAAAGTTGGTCTTTTTCGCCTACCTGAAATTCATCCACGTTTGCAATTTCTATGTTCATATAGAATGTCCTTGGGTTCAAGTTGTGTAAATATTTTGTTAAATGCGCGGTCTGTCCCTCATAGGGCGCTATGTCACCAATTTTACATGGATCAATCTTAGCATTTCGAAACTCCTCTGTTAACTGTTTCATTTTAATGGCCTTCAATTTGTTGAACACCGAAGTGCCAGAGTTAGCAGAATCCATTCAGTGGCAGTGCCAAAAGAACAAAGGGCAGTTCGGCTGCGGGCACGGGAACTTGATGCTCAAGCGCCGATCTTCGGCTGTTACACCATTTTGCAGAGTACCGTTGTAGAAGGTGGACGACGAGAAAAGTGCGACTTCCGTGTGCATGTGATATTGCACATCCAAGCGATACGGTCGTATACCATGGTCGTATATTACCCGTTCAAACAGGCTACGCTCAAGTCCAGCACGTGCGGCTTTCCGGCTGAAAACCAAAAAACCCAGCTGTTATTGGTCACCTACCAGCACAATCTGCTTTGGGCCGAGCATAATTTGCACGATAGTTACCGTCTTATTGCCTGCACGCTCTCATCTAAGAGCGGTGCTCTGAACTTAATGTTGGCTAAGAAGCTCTCTCCTGCGCCCACACATGTGCAGCAAATGACATCGGCCTCTCTAAGCAGCTGACATTCACACTTCTTTTAAAAAGTTTTTTTTTTTTTTTTTTTTTTTTTTTCTCGAATATTTATTACACTATGCAACAGTTTTTTGATCCCGGCTTCAAAATAGTTGATCCCTATGTAAAATTTCACGCTGAATTCAAATCTGCTTAGAAAAATGTTGAAAGTAGAACAGTTTTTGAGATATCGCCAAATTTGCATTTTTCATGTTTTGAAAAAAGGTTAGTCTATTAAAATACAATTTTTCTGGTTTTAGTGCACCGATTTTTGTAAACTGGACGAAAATTAAAGATAATAAAATTATTTTTTGAAAAAAATTACATTTGTTTAAAATCCAATCATAAATGACGAAGTTATGGCACTTCCAAATTGAATTTTAGTAAAAATTTTGATGATTTTTCAATTTTTTGCTGACTTTTACTAAGTTTTTTTCGATCTTTTCATAAAAATTGCTCCGGTTTTAGATATTGATATGATGGTGTAATCTTTTACGAACATTTTTTGCCCTGGTTCATCAACATCGGGTAAAAATACTTCCGCATTTGCAGTATTTGGTGAAATAACTCAAATTTTTTTTTTTAGTTTAGGGTGGGTCATCTGTTGGTTTAGTTGTTAAACAGTCATTATTCTGAGAATACCAGACCAAAGTGGATGCAAAATGATCATTGCCTGATCCCACTTGCCTTGGTAGCGAAACTCCATCTGCTTCATTTGCTGATGGAAGCGTTCGCCATGCTCGTCGCTTTCGGCGCCTAGGTTGTCCGGGAAAAAATCCAAATGGGAATGTAAAAAGTGAATTTTTAAAGACATATTTACACCTTTACAAAATAAAAAGAAAAACCAATATTGGTAAATATAAAAACTCGAGAAAAAACAAACTGAAATTATACCAATTTTTTTGTAGTTTTCCATTAAATCATCAACAATTTCTTTGTAGTCCTCACTTCTTTTGTTGCCGAGAAAACTAGACACTACTGCGCAAAACGATCCCCATGCTTTAGCCTCGTCCGCTGATAACTTGAACTGCAATAAAAACTCCTAATGCTCAATGTTTATCCTTATTTGGCTTGGTAAGATGTGATTCTTAAACTGAAAAAACTAGCAAAAACTTGATATATTAGTTATATATCAATGTCAGAGAGGACATTTTGCGACCAATGCAAAACTTTTGACCTTGTGAGAGCAATAGAATTCATGTGCTTTCAGAGTCATAAAAAATAAAATTTGAGTTATTTCACCAAATACTGGAAATGCGGAAGTATTTTTTACCCGATGTTGATGCACTAGGGCAAAAAATGTTCGTAAAAGATTACGCCATCATATCAATATCTAAAACCGGAGCAATTTTTATGGAAAGATCGAAAAAAACTTAGTAAAAGTCAGCAAAAAATTGAAAAATCATATAAATTTTTACAAAAATTCAACTTTGAAGTGCCATAACTTCGTCATTTATGATTGGATTTTAAACAACTATAATTTTTTTAAGAAATAATTTTGTTATCTTTAATTTTCGTCCAAGTTTACAAAAATCGGTGCACTAAAACCAGAGAAAATTGTATTTTAGAAAACTAACCTTTTTGCAAAATATGAAAAATGCAAATTTGGCGATATCTCAAAAACTGTTCTACTTTCAACATTTTTCTAAGCAGATTTGAATTCAGCGTGAAATTTTAATAGGGATCAACTATTTTGAAGCCGGGATCAGGAAAATTTTGAAATTTTGTTGCATAGTGTTATTGGAAATCAACCCTTGATTTTATGGGTTATAATCCAACATATGTGAAAAGTAAGTCACTATACAATTAAAGAAACCTTTTGTGTGATATCATTTAGATTACTCTATATATTTACAATATTTAAAAAATCAAGTAGACTCTATGATATGATACGCCTTCTGAGGTCGTTTGGATGAAGGCGTTTTAGGCGTCTTCTTGGTCTATGACCGGCCAGGGCACATGCAAGCGAGTTCGGATGGTTCCTTATGCGATCAGCGTAACGGTCGCTAAGTTTATTCAATAAAGATCACTTTTAAACGTTAAAATTAAAAATGATAAAAAATTAAAAAAAATTTTATTAAATAAAAATTGAATCTGATGGCTTTTTAAATAAAAAAAAAATTTTTTTTTTAAATTAATATTTTATCTTTCATAGTAAAAATTCGCATCAAAATCTTTATGCGTCTAGAAGATATGGCTTATCAAAAAATAGTCTAAAAATGAAAAAACCGATATTCAGCTATCGATAACTCGATAAATAATCGGAATTTTGCAATAAAATTAGGCATGGTTACTATTGGGTAGTAGCTCTACTAACTGTGTAAAAATCATCAAAGTCGGAGAAGCTCCCCCAAAAAGTGGCCCGCTTCATTTATTTTCACCGATATATATGTATAATTTATCCCCGATATCAAAAAAATAAAATAAACTTGTCTCCTATTTAATAATATGGGATCTAATGTGAAAGTTTGGTCACTCTAGCTCTTACCATCTCTAAGATCTAGGTGTCAAACGGACAGACGAACAGGTGGACGGACGGACTGACTGACATTGGTATATCGACTTCTCTATTCACCACCGATCATATTTTAGGTAACTTTGGGGTGTCTCCGACGACTCCTTCTATATGTTACATACATTTTCGGCTTGCACAAACTTAATATACCCTTTGTACCATACGGTACAGGGTATAAAAATATTGACGACGATATGGACCTGTTAGGGCTGCCATTTTGTAAATCAAACAACATACGAGGTCCA
>JBAMAX010002472.1:0-23987 GCA_037043745.1 Chymomyza amoena
CAGGGTGATTGAAATTTCTTTAAATATATGGAGTAGTGCTGGAGAAACATCGATCATCAATATACGATGATCTGCCCTATAGGAACTATATTATATAGTCAACTAATTTTGTTCAAATTTGATAAGTAAGTTTTTTATATTTCCTAAGCACTGTACTAAATTTAATCAAAATCGGAATGGTATTTTATCGATGATCGGAAAAAATAAAAAATATTGATGCATATAACATCGATGTTACTTCCAGCACTAGTAAAAACCAACTGTCTGATAATAATTATTTTGATCTAAATAACTTATGGTATGCCAGGCCTCCCTCTGCCTATTACATATACTGCAAAAAACTACGCGAACGACTTTGAGATACCCTATATATAATGCGACTTTCTCCATGTTTTTGATAGCGCACCAACACGACGACCTCTGCCCTGTCGAGCGAGGTTCTCGCTGGATCTCCGAAGGGTTTTCCAAATCTATAGCCCCTTACGCTCGTATACTTCTTCTGGCGCGGGTTTCTGATTAGAAACGTTCCAGTTATCTACATTACTAATGCGGTTGGGCCATCATATATGTAGAATCTGGCGCAAGAATTCTCATACTCTCTCAACCAATCGCAATCAGTAATAAGGCGCAATGCCTTATTTTGGAACGTTTGTATACGTAAGCGATTCGAGCGAGCCGCTATACCCGAAATCTGGATAGTGTTTCTCCAAGTATTTCTAATTGGAGAAGGCGCGCGCAAAGCAGAGTCGCCTGGCGAGAGCTGTTGAGGTCGGCTGTAACCCGAGAGCGGGCTGTCATGGTCACACGATGATGAACGATGATGTACATAAAAACACAAGTTAAAAACATAAATGGATTTGCCAGTGATGATGCCAGCATATAGACACATACCTATGCTCGTCCAGCTAAGGGCAGACATAAGGATTATAACACCCTCTGTTCATAGTTCATCAAACTCAATTTTATTTCTTAGCTGGCCTGCCACGCCTACGCCTCTGTATCCGTCTTCGGCGTAGAGATTTACGTGTGCTATCCACGTTCTCCTGTTGCTCCTCGTTTTCATCCACCACTGCTTGCGGCTCGTCAGCTTCATCGGCCAGGCGTTGCGACTCAGCCTCAATGCGCGCCACCATCTCGTCATTGTTAGTGGTTTCAGCATCACTCCTGCTTTCCTTCCTCACCCAGATTGCTTATGAGCACCTCAATCTGGCTGCTGTGCGAGTATGTGCTTTCTATGGACGCTTTTAAATCTCCTGTCTTTATGCGAAAATCGCGCACTGTACCAAAATGCAAATAGTCCGCTAGACGATCAAAGGTCTTCTTGGAGAGCAGAACAATGTGTTTGTTAAAATTCTCAATGTGAAGTATAACCTTTAGTATCTGCTTGGTCTTATGCAGCACTTTGAGTTTCTCCGCTTGCGAATTGCGCTTAATGGTCAGCTGAGCATGTTCATCCAAGATATTCGCTTCAATATAGACTATGACTATGACTATCAATCCATCCATACAGGCGCCTAGTGGTATGCAGACACCTGTCAATGCCTGTAGTGTCTTGGATATATGTATCAGCTTTGTGCAGATAGAACGATCGAGAGCATCTAGGCTGCTACGCCAATACGAACGGAACGATCTTTTTCCGGCACAATGCGGAATTTACTATATAGTTGAGTTTGTTGACCTTGAACACAAAGTAGTCAAAATCCTCAATTTGTTTACGTAAGGCGGCATAGAGATGTTGTAGAAAACTTTCGGCAGTAACGCAGCTTATGGATTTTAGGCGCAAGTCCTCGGGGACAACATCGCTGTTGTCTGGGATATCGCTGTCACTAGCTGTACCCAGCACATTAATCAACTGTCTGGCCACGTCTTCTGGCGTTGCGTAAAGAGTAGACGATGAACAAAGCTTAGCTCACCATTGGGCAGCCCGTACGTGCGGAAGAACTGCAGCAGCCAAGTATATGATTCTGTGGCAGCACTTCTTCTCTTCTTCTTCAATACCCATTTGCTGTTAGGCGTCGGGGTAGCTTCGGGATATCCATCTTCTCCAATTAGGTCGGTCCCGGCTCTCTCTTCTCATCTCTGCTAGGGTTCTGCCCCTTCCCACTTCCCATGGATGCGATTTTCCCAAGTTTTTCGGGGTATTCCTCTCGGTGCATTGCCTTCCGTTCTCATTTGCAGTACCTGTTTAGGTTTTTTTGACAGCCTGCAGCAAACACAAAGGGATTTGTCGCCCGTTGGGATCTTTACAAATGGATTCATTTTCACACTGTTCGCTGGCATCTTCCTGCATGAACTCATCAATGACATCTTGTAGAACATAGTCGGTCTCTTTTAGGGAAGCGCTCAAAATGGCCATATCTGTGAATAATTGAGTTAGTTTGAGCTAAAAATAGGTATACCAAGAAGAAATTTAAGAAATTCACGGAAACCTTTTTTATACGTCTCATGAGCCGTGCCGAGAATTGTACCAAATTTAAACCAAATCGGTTGACTATATAATATAGCTGCCATAGGGCCGATCCTCCAAAAGATCGATTTTTGAACCAAATTTGTTGTTTCGTTGTGTTTAAATTTGACACTTGTAAGTTTTTTATAGGTCTTAAGCATTGTACCAAATTTTATTAAAATCCGTTGACTATATCTTATAGCTCCCATTGGACAAATCGGTCCAAAAAAACGTTTTTTTATACAAAATTCGTTATTTTTTCGTTTTTTTGTAAAGATATTTGAATTAAAATTCGGCATTCAGATCTTTTTTAAAGTATTAAAGCACTGTGTCAAATTTAATTGAAATCGGTTGACTATATCATATAGCACCCAAAGGAACGATCGGTCAAAAAAAAAAAATTTTTGCTTCAAAATTCTTCTGCTTTTGGTTTTTTTATGAAGGAACCGGATTTTATTGCAAGCTGGTGGTACAGGGTTCGCCCGCGCCCGATTTTACGTATGCCATTTTTTTATATTGTCCGACTTTTCCCCCAAAGAAATTTTGCGATATACTTCCACGTTTTTTAGGCAACAACCGATATATATATTTTTTTTAAATCATTTGGAAGTAATAGGAAAAAATTAACAAAATTGAGAACCTTTTGCCTATGTAGACTCATTATAATAAGAAAAATATCGAAAGAAAAAAAAAATTGCAGCTGTTTTTCACTATTTTCCTCTTTACAACACAAGACATGTTTATAATTTAGTTATAGCAAAAATTCCTAAATTCAAATCCCTCCTTTTTTTTGTAATAGAACGTATAGTCATATTTTGGGCGGTAAATGCCACCAAAGTTACTAAAAAGGACTTTTCCGTCATTTTAGACAACTATGTAGGCCTTATCAAAAGTACATAACTATATTTTGAATATTATCTTAATTTTTTGTCTTATCTTTACCTCGAGTTTGGAAACTACTTAGCACAATTTAAAAACTAACCAGCAAACTACAGAGTATAAGTATATTGTGGCATTCGAAGCATGCAGCTGTTGGAGCCCCCTAGTTTGTGTTTAAAATTTAATTGTTACTTTCTTTGCAAAGTTTGACTTTTCTAATCTAAAATATTAATTAAACTTAAGAAATTTATTTTTCTTATTTATATCTTTATGTATAACAATTGCGCGAGAAAAAAAAAACAACATTTGATTACAAAATAATTTTTTGTGTCGTGTTTTATTTCTTTTCAGAATGACGAAAACTATCAAAGGGGTAAGTACTTAAATTCAATAATAATTTTCCAAAGCTCACTTCTGAAATTAATTTTTTTTACACCCTTGTGTAATGCATTAAGTATTTTGCTTAAAAGATACTACTAGAATCAGTGGCGTAGCGTGCCTTGGCGGGGCACCGTATAAAAACTTATTTGGGGGCCCCTAGGAAGGGTAAAGATTTCCAAAAAAAAAAATGCATAAAATTACAAGAAATATTTATTTATTATAATTATACTATGTATCACTATTTAATAAAAAAATAACAAACAAATCAAATTATATGTACACTCTCCTTGCCTTTTTTCTGCAAACTGATTTATTAAATCATTTAAATCTGATGACTTAAGATTTTCTAAAGTTTCTGCCTCTATAGATAATAGTGACAAGTCTGAGAGGCGTTCCTGTCCCATTGAAGTCCTTAAGTAATTTTTTATTAGATTTAATTTCGAAAAACTTCTTTCAGCAGTTTCGGTTGTAACTAGAAAGGTCATGAATAAAAAGCATGCTGTTATTACCTCCGGAAAACTGGATGCAAGACTATTGAATTCTATCAGCAATGATGATAGATAGATGATATGGTCATAAAGGTAAACTGAGATGTCATTACTGTATTTATCAGACAGTTTTCCGGAAGAGTTTAATAACTCTTTGTTTGAAAAAGACAGACGAGGTTTCTCCGGTTGTAATATTTCGAACATACTACTCAGGTTGCGAAGACTCTGAAATCTTTGTTTAGTTTGTGAAATTAATACATCTAAACAGCAATAGTAAACATTGACTTTGAAATAAGATTCCGGGTCTGAAATTCTGTCATCTTTTGACAACTCATCAAAAAACCGCTTTGGCCTCATTTAGTAAACTATTGAATGAATTTTCATTTCTTAATTTGCACAGTCTATTCAAAAACAGGGTTAATGATTTCAAATAGTGAACAAAAAATGTGACAAGCACTAAGAAATCATAACTCTCTAAAATGTTAATTATATTTTAACATTCTTCACGTTCATTTTTTTTATTCGAAATTAAATTTAGTTGGTTCAAAGTTTTCATAATTAATAAATAATATTTCTTTACCGCTAATAAAGCGTCGTTCCTTGAAGACCATCTGGTAGGATATACCTTTTTAAGGGTAATTAAATATTTTTCAGATGAATCGTCACTTAACATTGCCCAGCGTCTTATACTATTGCCAAAAAAAAAGTATATATTTTTTCTAAATCATCGAAAAAAGTCGACACTTCATGAATATGTTTTGCAGCATCGTTTAAAACTAAATTTAATGCGTGCGCAGCACAATGAACATAATCGGCACTCGGAGAATGCTCTTTTATTAGGGTTTGTAACCCTCCATAAACACCCGACATAACATTTGCTCCATCGTAACGTATTTAAAATTTTAGTTTTAAGCCTTCAGAACTGCAATCGGATACTGCAGTAAACCCCGAAAAAGACTCACAGATTTTTAATTCTTTAGGCACATTGTCATCATTTTCTGTAATCGACATGTATCTAAAAACTACAGAAAGTTGGTAAATTTTTGACAAGTCTTGTGTTGTATCTAGAACTATTGTCAGAAATGGAGCTAAGCAAACTAATAATTTAATTTTGAATTGTAGGGCTTAAATAATTTATTTTGCCTTTTGGTTTTAGAAGAAGTTCTTTTAAAGTTGCATCATAATTAGATGGTAAACGTATGAATGCCATAAAATTTCCAGAATTAGAATCATGGCCTCTTAAAGGCAGATTACAAGATGCTAAAGTAATTATAACATTAATTATACGATGCAATACATCTCTCCAGAATGTCATGTTACAATTTATTTCACTTTGCGTATAAAGTATCGATGGTATTTTCTTGTAACCAATTATTATAAGATAGGGATGCGTTAATATGCTGCTGTGACTTTTCATGGTCAAGTATACAGGGGTGCCACAGAAAACCAATTCGATTCAATTTCGATACAATTGCAATTCTTGGCGCCACAGACATGGCTAACAACGGTTTTAAAACCGCTCATAGTCATGTATGTGGCACCAAGAATTGGAATTGTATCGAAATTGAATCGAATTGGTTTTTTTAAAACCCTTGTTAGCCATGTCTGTGGCACCAAGATGTGGAATTGAAATCGAATTGGTTTTCTGTGGCACCTCTGATAGTTTGCGAAAAATTACTTCTAACCGAAACACCGTTAACCCATGCAGTAGAGTACGATTTGCTTTGACGATCTGCTAATAACCAACAAAATAGGCAATACGGTTTGTGTAAAACATTAGAATAACATAACCATGGTCTTGGAATTTTTATGCCTGCCTTATTGAGATATCGCTTACTTTCTGAATCTTTTGGAAACGGTCCTTGTGGTTTAAATGGACCCAATTTAAAAATTATTTTTCGTTCGCATTCAGTTGGATTTGCACCAAAATTTCCTCTATTCGATGAAACTATATTGCAATCTTCAGATATCAAAGAATCGTCGATTTGGGTTTCTTCTTGATTTCTGGATGGGCATCTGGTGAAGAATGTGCTTGGATTTCTTCTTTTTCTAGATGGACATCTGATGAAGAATGTGCTTCAGAAGAGTCTGAAAATACAATTGTTAAAAAATATAAGCGAATGTTTTTCATAAATGTCAAAGTTGTTTTTTAAGGCAAAATCTAACCGAATATCAAGAAAAAACTATAGGATAGTACAATTTTTACTTAGGGATATCACTTACCTTTGCAATCACTTACAGAAGCTTGTGTCTGAAAAAAAGAAGAAACTTTGGGCACTTTTTTTATGACCTCCTCCTTTTTCTGTTTAATTTTTCTTTTCGTAGCTCCGCTGGGATAATCTCTTTTCCTTTCACTCATTGTTTTTTACCAATCGCTACTAACACTTTTTTTGTTTTAAGGGGTTTTTTGTAATTTGTTTTGTATTGTATGTAGTATAAAAATACCTTAATAATTATCGCGTGCAAAATCCCACGGTTACTTTTATTACCATACTACCAATAAATTAAAAAAGCCAAATCCAAAGAATCTACTACCTTTGCACTAGATATTCTGAAACGAAAATACAAACATAAGAATTTGATAAATATTCTATTTAAACTTACCCTTTTTTTTAATTTAAAGGCCAACAATTTTCGCAATCTCGGAATGCCAAATATCAATGAATAACTTTGCATATCATGACTAAAACTCATTAAGTAATCAGCCAACTTTATTGTGGTAGTATGACCTACTCAAGGTCAAGTTCTTCAAAAAAGTTCTTGTCAATTACCGAAAGGTAAGCAAACTCAAAAGCCGGCCTGCGCAATAACAAAAACGCTCTCGAAAACTCTCATTCTCTCTTAAGAATTCCCTTTTCTAGAATCTCCTTTTATAGACCTTAGACGTATTATTGTACGGGGGCATCCCCGTTGAAGTATATGGCTGAGATGGGGAAATCCCACAGCCCACGACAATAACCGATGTAGGGTGTTGCCAACTTTTGAACGGGAAAAAGCAATTTGTTTGTTTTTAATCTTGTCATTTCAGAAATAAAATAAAATAGTTTTTATTACTTTTTGCTTACGCACGTTGGGGAGCCCTCGTGGTCCGGGGGCCCCGTATAATTGATACGGCTGATACGGCGGTAGCTACGCCCCTGTATGAGACACCTGTCAATGCCTGTAGTGTCTTGGATATATGTATCAGCAGTGTGCAGATAGAACGATCGAGGGCATCTAGGCTAGGCTGCTACGCCAATACGAACGATCTTCTTCCGGCACAATGCGGCATTTATAGTTAAGATTGTTGGCCTTGATCACAAAGTAGTCGACATCCTTAATTTTTTTACGTAAGGCGGCATAGAGATGTTGTAGAAAACTTTCGGCAGTAACGCAGCTTATGGATTTTAAGCGCAAGTCTTCGAGGACAACATCGCTGTTGTCTGGGATATCGCTGTCACTAACTGTACCCAGCACATTGCCCAACTAGTCTGATCTGGCCACAACATCGAAAAAGACGCCAGCATGTGTCTTCTGGAATTAAGAGTAGACGATGAACAAAGCTTAGCTCACCATTGGGCAGCCCGTACGTGCGAAAGAACTGCAGCAGCCAAGTACTTGATTCTGTGGCAGCACTTCTTCTCTTCTTCTTCAATCCCCACTTGCTGTTATGCGACGGGATAGCCTCGGGATATCCATCTTCTCCAATTCGGTCGGTCCCGGCTCTCTCTTCTCATCTCTGTCAGGGTTCTGCCCCTTCCCACATCCTGGATGCGATTTTCACAAGTTTTTCGGGGTCTTCCTCTCGGTGCATTGCCTTCCGTTCACATTTCCAATGTCTGTTTGGGTTTTCTTGACAGCTTTTCTGTGGCAGCACGCTGCCTGCAGCAAACACAAAGGGATTTGTCGCCCGTTGGGATCTTTACAAATGGATTCATTTTCATTGGCATCTTCCTGCATGAACTCATCAACACATCTTGTAGAGCATAGTGTGTCTCTTTTTTAAAAGCGCTCAAATGGCCATGTCTGTGAATATTTGTTATTTATCGCACAGGTATATCAAAAGCGCTTACCAAAACCTTTAAGAAATTCACGGAAACGATTTTTATACGTCTCGTGAGTCACATAATAACAAATTTAAGCAAAATCTGTTGACTATATAACGGGAGCTATCATAGAAATGATCTACCAAAATCGATTTTAAACAAATTGTTACATTTTCATTTATTTCAGAAGATATTTATCAACTTTGACACTTGTAGTTTTTTAGGTCTTAAGTATTGCACCAATTATTAAAACCTGCTGATTGTGATTCAGTTCTATAGATGAATCGTCCAAAAACGTTTTTTTATACAAATTCTATGTTTCATTTGTTTTGAAAGATATTTGAACTGAAATTCGGCATTCAGCACGTCAAATTTGATCGAAATCGGTTGACTATATCAAAAGCACCCAAAAGAATGATCGGTCAAAAAAAATGTTTGCTTTAAAAAAAAAAAAAAAAATTTTTTATGATGGAACCGGATTTTATTGCAAGCTACTGGTATAGGGTATCCCAAAGTCCCACTTTACCTATGCCATTTTTTTATATTGTCAGACTTTTCCCCCAAAGAAATTTTGCGGTTTACGTTCGCGTTTTTTAAGTAATAGGTAAAAATGAACAAATTTGAGAGCCTTTTGCCTATGTAGACTCATTATAATATAAAAAAAATAGAGAGAGAAAAAAAATAGGATGTATGCCCGCCCTGCCCTTTGCAGCTGTTTTTCACTAAATTTCTTCTTTACAACACGAAACATGCCTTTCATTTTATATAATCTATTCGACTACAAAAAAAAAATTTTATAAAATAGTTATAACAAAAATTCCTAAATTCGAATCCCTCCTTTTTTTGTAATAGAACATTTAGTCATATTTTGGGCGGTAGTTGCCACCAAAGTTACTAAAAAGGACTTTTCCGTCATTTAAGACAACTACAAATAGCAAGTTGTATTTCTTACAAAAAATACATAACTATATTTTGAATCTTATCTTAATTTTATGTCTTATCTTTACCGCGAGTTTGGAAACTACTTAGCACCCTTTAAAAACTACAGAGTATAGGTATATTGTGGCATTCGAAGCATGCAGCTGTTGGAACCCCCTAGTTTTTGTTTAAAATTTAATTGTTACTTTCTTCGCAAAGTTTCACATATTTAATCTAAAATATTAATTAATCTAAAGAAATTAGTTTTTCTTATTTATATCTTTATGTATAACAATTGAGCGAGAAAAAAAAAACAAAATTTGTTTAACAAATAATTTTTCTAAGCCTTTAACGTGTTTTATTTCTTTTCAGAATGACGAAAACTATCAAAGGGGTAAGTACTTAAATTCAATAATAATTTTCCAAAGCTCACTTCTGAAATTAATTTTTTTTACACCCTTGTGTAATGCATTAAGTATTTTGCTTAAAAGATACTACTAGAATCAGTGGCGTAGCGTGCCTTGGCGGGGCCCCGTATAAAAACTTATTTGGGGGCCCCTTGGAAGGTTAAAGATTTCCCCAAAAAAAAGCATAAAATTACAAGAAATATTTATTTATTATTATATAATTATACCTATGTATCACTATTTGACAAAAAAAACAAATCAAATTATATGTACATTCTCCTTGCCTTTTTTCTGCAAACTGATTTATTAAATCATTTAAATCTGTTGATGACTTAAGTTTTTCTAAAGTTTCTGCCTCTATAGATAATAGTGACAAGTCTGAGTGGCGTTCCTGTCCCATTGAATTCCTTAAGTAATTATACGCTGTACCGTATGGTACCAAGCGTATATTAAGTTTGTGCAAGCCGAAAATGTATGTAACATATAGAAGGAGACGTCGGAGACACCCCAAAGTTACCTAAAATATGATCAGGGTGAATAGGGAAGTCGATATACCCATGTCCGTCTGTCCGTCCGTGTGAACGCCTAGATCTCAGAGATGGTAAGAGCTAGAGTTACCAAACTTTCACATTAGATCCCATATTATTCCATAGGATGCAAGTTTATTTTATTTTTTTGATATCGGGGATAAATTATATAGCTCCCATGGGGGTGTTTGAGACAACCTCGACAAAAAAAAATACGTTTTAGAAGAATAATTCATTTGTTTATGAAGATATCATAACCAAATTTGGTATTCAAAAGTTTTTTATAGTTCCCAAACACTGTACCAAATTTGATCGAAATCGGTTGACTATATCATATAGCTCCTATAGGACCGATCGGCCAAAATAACTTTTTTAAAGAAAAATTCGCTATATTTTGTTTTTTAATAAAGATATCGTAACTAGATTTGGCGTTTGGAAATTTTTTAGAGCACTTAAGCAATATGCCAAATTTGAACAAAATCGATTGACTATATCATATAGCTCCCATAGGTCCGATCTTTCAAAAAATCGAATTTTTAACCAAATTTGTTGTGTTTCGTTTGTTTGTTAAGATATTGGTACCAAATTTGACATTCGTGAGTATTTTATAGTTCCTAAGCACTGTACCAAATTTAATCCAAATCGTTTGACTAGATCATATAGCTCCCATAGGACCAATCGGTCCAAAAACACGTTATTTATACAAAATTCGATGTGTTTTGTTTGTTTGTAAAGATATTTGAAATAAATTTGGCATTCAGATCTTTTTTAAGGTATTTAAGCATTGTGCAAATTTTATTGAAATCGGTTGACTATATCATATAGCTCCCATAGGAATGATCGGTCAAAAAAAAATTAAATAAATTCAAAATTCTTCTGTTTTTGGTTTTTTGTGAAGAAATCGGACTTTATTACAAGCTAGTGGTACAGGGTATCCTAAAGTCGTCCGCGCCCGACTTTACGTCCGCCATTTTTTTTTATTAGTTTTAATTTCGAAAAACTTATTGCAGCAGTTGCGGTTGCAACTGGAAGGGTCTGTTATTACCTCCGGAAAACTGGATGCAAAACTATTGAATTCTATCAGCAATAATTCAATTAGTTCTTAATCGAATGAATTTTTTGAATTTCAGATTTTGAGCATGTTCTAAGAGTCTTTAATTGGTCATAAAGGTTAACTGAGATGTCATTACTCTATTTATCAGACAGTTTTCCGGAAGCGTTTAATAACTCTTCGTTTGAAGAAGACAGGAGTTTCTCCGGTTGTAATATTTCGAACATACTACTCATGTTGCGAAGACTCTGAAATCTTTGTTTAGTTTGTGAAATTAATATATCTAAACAGCAATAGTAAACATTGACTTTGAAATAAGATTTCGGGTCTGAAATTCTCTCATCTTGTGACAACTCATCAGAAAAACCGCTTCGTTATCTTTCATCTTTTGTTTATAAAAACAGTTGTCAGCTTCCACTCTTTTGCTAAATCTTTGGCCTCATTTAGTAAGCTATTGAATGAATTTTCATTTCTTAATTCGCTCAGTCTATTCAAAAGATTACTTAATAGAATACTAGTTTTTTGTAAGTCATTATTTTCATGCTGTAGAGCTTTAGAAACAGGCTTAATGATTTCAAATAGTGAAGAAAAAAATGTGACAAGCACTTAGAAATCATAACTCTCTAAAATGTTAATTATTTTTTACATTCTTCACGTTCATTTTTTTTATTCGAAATTAAATTTAGTTGGTTCAAAGTTTTACCGAAAAGTCAAGCAAACGCAAAAGCCGGCCGGCGTATTAACAAAAATGCTCTCGAAAACTCTCATTCTCTCTTAAGAATCCCCTTTTCTAGACCTTAGACGTATTATGAGACGGGGAAATCCCGCAGCCCACGACAATAACCGATGTACTTTTGGACTTTTGAACGAGAAAAAACAATTTGTTTGTTTTTAATCTTGTCATTTCAGAAATAAAATAAAATAGTTTTTATTACTTTTTGCTTACGCACGTTGGGGGCCCTCGTGGTATAATTGATACGGCTGATACGGCGGTAGCTACGCCACTGCTCAAAACATGTCTATATATAATATATTTTTGTTGTATTCTGTAAATTATATAAAAAAAATCTTGCACAAATAATTATTTTTTTAGCATAACTTTAATGTCCGAATTTTGAGAAACTTTCTTCCGTCTTCGCTTTGCTTATTAAATAATCTTTATTATTATTATATTTTTATTATATTAGTTTATTATCTTTTGTCCCTATGATGATATCGATTATTAATATAGAGATCTGCGACCAGTCTATCTATCTATCAAAAATTATTTTCTAATAACCAACATAATTTTTTTTATAATAGTAAAAAAAACTAATGAACAACAATTTACAACAACATAGCACAAAAAAAAATAGTAAATAGAAATCATGAAAAATACAAAAAATTTAGATTTTATTATAGGCAGAGTAGAGTTTTAACTAAGTGTGAATTATAAGAATTATAAATGTTTACTTCAGGGATGCTTTTGTAATTTCTTTCTTTTTTATAAGGTCTATCTAGCAAAATGCAAAGAGCAGACTTTGTTGTTTTTAACACTATTTCTACCAAATTTTAATTTAACATTATCTTAGTTTAAAAAATAAACTTTTTGTATCTTTCGGTACAAAAGTTCAAAAACTAAGACAAAAATTTTTGGATCAGTCTATTCACACACCACGGTAGAAATTATTATTATTATTTTGACATGTTCTAAAAAAAATAAAAATTTAAGAACTTAGTCTATCTACATACAAAAATTTTCCAACTATTTCTATTCCGCGCTATTGCTCGAAGTTCGCTGACAGATTTGTTCGTCTCTCTCCTAATTGACCTTCGCCATGTACTTTTTGGACGTCCGCGGTTTCTTCTGCCCTGGGGGTTCCATTCTAATACTCTATGCGCCATTTCGTCGATAGGTTTACGTAGGGTGTGTCCCAGCCAACCATATTTTCGTCTCAATATTTGTTTGTCGATCAGCTGTTTTTTAGTTATTTCCCACAACCGTTCGTTACGAATCGTCCTTGGCCACCAGATTCTTAGTATCTGCCGGAGACATCTGTTTACGTAGGTTTGCAGCTTTTGTTTCTTATACGGATCTGAATCGAGGCTTGTTACTACCGCAATTACACAAAAACGATAGAAATATCGTTAAATAAATGTTCATTGTTTCTAATATTTAAAAAATATTTAAAAAAAAACCAAGTTATAAAGGCAGTTCTGTAATTTTGAATAACATTTTATTGCATTTCGGAATTAAAATTCCATAAAAATTCACAGACTTTCTGATGAGTCGCCCTGAAGAAGATATTCGCGAGTTTATCCACTAGAATTTAGGAGTTGTCCTCTTAAAATAAGAGGATTTCGCCAAATTTTTACAATGGAATGGTATCAAAACGCTCGGAAAGACATGTTAGTATTACCCGCTGTTTTAAGATGAGTTTAATAGAGGTCGAGGTTTTAATAGGCTTTAAAGGCGCCTTAGCATTAGCGCTTGATTCTAAATAGTTTGTAAGACAGGAATTCTTAATTTGAGAATTTTTATAATTATTTTAAGAAGTGCCTTTAAAAATGATTTCGTAGGAAGTACAGAAGTACATGAATCTTTAGGATTAACAGTGAGATTGAAAGTACATACTTTTTCTTCTAAATTCTTCAAATTTAACTAAGATGTGGTTTTTTCTGAGTGACTTGGATTCACTTGAATGATGCGAAATCAACAATTAGTCCTAAAGGCAGTGCTATATATGGACAGTCTTGGCCACATCCACCCGCCCACATCAAAATATTTATTTTATAGCTTAATATTTTTTGGGCCTTTGCAACTACCATTCCATCCTTGAAGCCATATGACTGAAAAGTTGATACGTCTATTTAGCCGGATCCTTGTCTGTACAATGTTCTAAAATAGTTGCTCGCCCGTCTGAATGTATTTTAAACAAAAACGAAACCAAAATCGAACAGAAAAACACAGAAACTTCTCAAAGACTACTGCACCACGGTGATAGTGAATTCCTCCTCTGGAGCAATAAGATACTCAAATTTTTTCGTGACTACACGCATATAGCAAAGCTTATTAGTCGGATCCAGATCTCGAATGCAACTCTGAGCCGAGCTTACTAATACTCCATGCAAATGCTTAACTATGGCCTGGGCGCTGGTATTATCGAATGAAGAATCGGCCACGGTATTGGTGGCATTATCGGAAACCACATAGCCCTGAGTGTCCGCCGTAATGCGCACCGTATTTTCATAGTTTTCACGTATAACTTCCTCGAGCGTGCGATTCATCTTGGAACAATGTATCAGATTCTTTTAGTACAATAATAATATAATATAATTTTCTTTTCTTTTAAATTTACAAAATTTTTTTTTGGAATTTTTCCAATGTGCTCTAATGAAGCGTCAGAGTGAATTTAAAAACTTTGACATTTATTTTGGGAGTATAGTATTTTAGAGACTGATTTGATTGAATATTTAGTAAATTCTGTTTAAGTGTATTTCTAAGCTTAATTCTATTGATTTTAAGCCAATTTCTTGTCAATGCCCGCACAAAAACCAACCCGTTTCTAAAATTTCGCCAAGAAAAATTAGCTTTTATCCTTTGGCAAATCCCTCCAATAGTAAATATATTCACCAGAACTACTCGAACTCAATGATTTCTTATTGGAAAATATAAAAACAATCAAACATAGAAGAAAAATCTTTAAAAAATATGCACAAAAAAATCACGCGCCTATTAAAGATTAGTTACAACAGCGAATTCAAAGCGGCCATTTCTTTAGTGTTCCAGATTTGGACATCCTGACATGCGGCTTTCGTGGACACTTCTTGACAATTTGCTAAACTGTAGTTTTGGACACTATATGGTCCACTAATGGTATCAACTCTGAGCAAGAAACTAAAAAATATGATTATTTTTTGAAGATAACTCGTTTTTGCCACTCCGAAATCTTAGCAATAATCTTTCAAATATATTTTTATACCCTGTACCGTATGGTACAAAGGGTATAATAAGTTTGTGCAAGCCAAAAATATATGTAACATATTGAAGGAGTAGTCGGAGACATCCCAAAGATACTCTAATATGCTCAGGGGGACTAGAGAAGTCGATAACTCATGTCTGTCTGTCCGTCTGTCCATTTGAACATCTAGATCTCAGAGATGGTAAGAGCTAGAGTAACCAAACTTTCACATTAGATCCCATATTATTCCACAGGAGACAAGTTTATTTTATTTTTTTGATATCGGGGTTAAATTATAAAGCTCCCATAGGGATGTTTCAGACGACCTCGTCAGAACCAAAAGTTTTACATGGATAATTCGTTTTTTTATGACGATATCGTAACCAAATTTGGCATTCAGAAGTTTTTTATAGTACCCAAGCATTGCACCAAATTTGAATATATTCGGTTGACTATATCATATAGCTCCGATCTTCCAAAATTTAGATTTTTGAACAAAATTTTTTGTGTTTCATTTGTTTGTGAAGATATATACGACATCAAATTTGGTATTCGTAAGTTTTCTATAGTTCCTAAGCACTGTACTAATTTTAATCAAAATCGGTTGACTATATCATATAGCTCCCATAGGGGGATCAGTCCAAAAAAAATTTTTTTTTATACAAAATTCGTTGTGTTTTGTTTGTTTGTAAAGATATTTGAATTTAATTCGGCATTCAGATCTTTTTTAAGGTATTAAAGCACTGTGTTAAATTTTATCGAAATCGATTGACTATATCCAGGGGCGCACAGAGGCTGAAGGGGGCCCGGGGCAGAATATTGTGGGGCCCTTTCTTTCAACTCCTCAATAATTTTCTCAAAACTGATAGAACGCCCCTTTCGTGCTCAATGCAGAAATCAATAGGTGATTTAACCTGACCTCGCCCATGGTGGATCTCAATTTATTTTTGATAAGAGCAAGTTTGCTGAAGGCTCTTTCTCCGGAAGCAACAGATGGTGGCAAAACAAGTAAAAGTCTCAATGCGATACATACTTGTGGCAAAACATTCTTATACCCACACGCAGATATGAGGTTCAGTAACTTCAAAGCAGAATTGGTATCCCATTTCATTACTTTACGAATCCTAAGCAACAAATCGATTTCGTCTCGCAGATCACTCTCAAAAAAATTATTCGGGTATGCGTTTTTCAGTGCACTTGCAGCTGTGATAGATGCCTCTTGAAAATCAGTTCCGGCATTTTCATATTCATGTGCAGCGTATTTGAGATTACTCACACTACTCTATGGCTCAATGATAGGTGTGAAGAGCTTCGAAAATTCTGATATCTTAGAATGCAGCTCGCCGAGCTCATTCAACAAGAGATGGTGGGAAGAAGACTAGAACTTTAAAGCGTTCCTCAGGGCTCTCAAATACATGTTCTGTGCCTGATTCTTCATCATGAAATCGATGCGCTTTTGGCTTTCTCTGAGCTCAGATGTTATCTTTAAATTTGTTGCAACAAGATGAGCTTCTGTCAGGATTGCTGTCCAAGAATCTCTCAAGCGACGTACGTCAGTCAAAAGTTGATCAACACTGCTAGCTACTTGTTTCATCGTTAATTTTGAATTTTGTAGAATTTTGTTTGTGATGTCGAGGCATTGCAAAAATTTGTACCAAAAGGTTGTCAAAAGGATGAAGTCGAAAGACTGTAGCCGCTTGAGCGAAGAAGCAACGTCTACCTGAATTACTAGTAACAAATCCATTTCAAGAACTTTTTCTAGAGAAAAGTCAATACCTTGACAGTTGTTAATCAATGGGGGAACAGCGTCAATTCTAGCACTCCATCTTGTCATAGATATTGAATGAAGAGACGGCGGCTTTCAGCCCGGTGGTCGGGAGTTCGATACTCCGCTTCGGCAAATCATGTTTTTCAGAATTCTCCGATTTCACAGACACAGCTATGTTTATCCCTCAATGATACGACTCCAATTTGAGTTATACACAAGCAATTGTCAAACTCCTCATACATTCAAATATGCAGAAGAGAGAGAGAGAGAGAGAATGACGGGCCAGACCGAAACATCAAATAAATTCTTCCTTAACATTCTCATCTGAAAAAAATTACTACGACTTAAAACAAAAACTGCCATAAATTCTGACGGAATTTATCAAAGCACCTCCGAAATATTACTATAAACTCTTGGCATCGATGCCAAGGTGAAGCTAAACATATCCGTCCCCACAGGAAAAAATAGCGTCACTATCGCAGTAATTGCGTTTCGAAAGTTTACTATAAATGATAGGAAAAAAATGGCGGACGTAAAGTCGGGCGCGGACGACTTTAGGATACCCTGTACCACTAGCTTGTAATAAAGTCCGATTTCTTCACAAAAAACCAAAAACAGAAGAATTTTTAAGCAAAAATTTTTTTTTTGACCGATCGTTCCTATGGGAGCTATATGATATAATCCACCGATTTCAATAAAATTTGACACAGTGCTTAAATACCTTAAAAAAGATATGAATGCCAAATTTATTTCAAATATCTTTACAAACAAACAAAACACATCGAATTTTGTATAAAAACGTGTTTTTGGACCGATTGGTCCTATGGGAGCTATATGATCTAGTCAAACGATTTGGATTAAATTTGGTACAGTGCTTAGGAACTATAAAATACTCACGAATGTCAAATTTGGTCCCAATATCTTAACAAACAAACGAAACACAACAAATTTTGTTAAAAAATCGATTTTTTGGAAGATCGGACCTATGGGAGCTATATGATATAGTCAACCGAATTTGTTAAAATTTGGCACATTGCTTAAGTGGTCTAAAAAATTTCCAAACGCCAAATCTGGTTAGGATATCTTTATTAAAAAACGAAATATAGCGAATTTTTCTTTAAAAAGTTATTTTGGCCGATCGGTCCTATGGGAGCTATATGATATAGTCAACCGATTTCGGTCAAATTTGGTACAGTGATTGGAAACTATAAAAAACTTTCGAATACCAAATTTCGTTACGATATCTTCATAAACAAACGAATTATTCATCTAAAACGCTTTTTTTTTGTCGAGGTCGTCTCAAACACCCCCATGGGAGCTATATAATTTATCCCCGATATCAAAAAAATAAAATAAACTTGCCTCCTATGGAATAATATGGGATCTAATGTGAAAGTTTGGTAACTCTAGCTCTTACCATCTCTGAGATCTAGGCGTTCACACGGACGGACAGACGGACAGACGGACATGGGTATATCGACTTCTCTATTCACCCTGATCATATTTTAGGTAACTTTGGGGTGTCTCCGACGTCTCCTTCTATATGTTACATACATTTTCGGCTTGCACAAACTTAATATACCCTCGGTACCATACGGTACAGGGTATAAAAATTAATGTTTCATGGCGTCTGAAGATGCAATGCCGAGTATAATTTCAGAGAAAAAAGTATACAAATTTTCAGGAGCTTTTCTGCGTGTACCAATTTTGTTTCGTTTTTTTTTCATCAGCTTGAGCGGGGCCCCTTAAACGCGGGGCCCGGGGCAAATGAACCCACCAATTGCAAACCAGTGCTTCAATATGTAGAAGAAAAAGTAGAATAAGTACGATCACTCTTATAGATATAAGTTGATCATATTTCCATTCTGTCAAATACCTTGTGATCTTTATTTCATTCAGATAATGATATGAAACATACGTTAAGATTGTGTAAAGTGTATTTACCTTAACAAGAAAAATATGGAACCCGGAAATATATAGTGTAGCCATCTCAAACTCTTGATCAGAATTCTATCGAAACTTTGTGGAAGGGGCTGTGTAAAAGTAGCAAACTTCACAGAAATTAAAGGAGATGCTGAAAGATGAGATTTTTAAAAAATGTATTACTAATATGCCGCGACTTTTTGTGAACATTTTTTGCCTATCTACGTCACAGTGCACTCACTATCTCTGTGGTCATCAGTAGTGTGTACATATTCATAAAGGCATTTTATTTTAAGCTTTTTGCTTTTATTAAGGCTTGAGGGCGGCTTTAAAATTTAGAAAAAAATATATGTGAAACAGTTTTCCACATATTATATTTTCTTACCATGGCAATATCTCTACTCGAAGCAATAAATAAAAGATAGAAAAAGAAAAGCGCATATTTTTCAATCAAATAAAATGATGTGCAAATAATTTAATATAATCAGTTGAGCAAAATGTGAAAAAAAAGAAAATCTTTTCCATGGCTACCAAAATGGACTTTGGTCAGCAAAATAAAAATCTTTAGAACTTGCCAAGTTATATGTATATTATATTTCTTTGGCTGTATTTATTGCCATGGCATAGAGGAGTTATAGCAAATTATGTTAAGTGTTTGCTACCAAACCCACACACACGCACACTCACACACACACACTCACACAGATACACACTTACTCAGACATGTATGCGAAACATAAAAGTAAATTTCTTTCCCTGCAAAATAGTTTTATCAAAAGACATTGTCATGGTTGCGAAATTGTTGAGAAAAATTTTTGCACGCTGTTGGCTGTAACCCTGCAGGGCAATAGAGGGTGTTTTTTTTTTGTAATGTTGTGCGTAAATGATACAAAAGTAGTTGTTTGAAAAGCAATGAGTTTATAAATGAAGTAATCTAGGAATGAACGCTAGAAAACTTTATCGGGAAAAACCGGCTTATAATCTACACAGTACAGACACTTTAGAATTTATCATTTCTGAAGAGCTTGCAAGAAAGCGGATATGTGAAAAGCCTGAAAAAGCTCGAACTATCATATACTGGGTAATAGATTCTGAAATCGCCGACTTGTTTGCCAAATTTTTTCAAACTACCTATTCTGTCGACCCTAATATCATTGACCCTAACCTACCACATTCAAATCTTATCGCTTATCCAGAAATCTTGGAAACCGATGTTTTGCAATGCCTACTGTCCGTTAAATTAGCAACTAACCTAAGGAGTTAACAAAAGTTCAAATTACAAAAACAGTTCTATTGTAATAATTGTAGATGAAAAAATCAATCAAAATCAATCTTCCAAAAGATACACCGAGTATAACGATTGAGCCTGTCCGTCCACCTGCATGAACCCCTAGATGTCGGGGACTATAAGAGCTAAAGATACGAAACTTTACCATATGACGCTCATATTTCCTGAGAAACTCTACTAACAATTCTGGAATCGCCGACTTGTTTGCCAAAATTTTTTCAAATTACCTATTCTGTCAACCCTAATAGCATTGACCCTAACTATCCCTATAATCGACCTCCTTCTAGTTTTATTGCTTATCCACAAATTTTTAAAACCGACGTGTTGCAATCCCTACCGTCCGTTAAATCATCCTACTACCCTGGCCCTGATGCCATTCCTAGTTGCTTCTTAAAGCATTGTGCTCGCTCTCTTGATATGCCTTTATCTGTTCTTTTCTGCACTTCATTAAAATATTCTTGTCTTCCGGACATTTGGAATGAATCCTATATTATCGCTATTCTTAAAAAAGGATCCAAGTCCAGCATTAAGAACTACTGTGGTATTGCCAAGCTTTCATCAATTCCAAAAGTTTTTGAAAGGATCGCACTTCACAATTGCAACACGACTGTCGCTCTTTAATGTCGGATTCCCAACATGGGTTTGTAAAACGTCGGTCCATTTCTACTAACCTTTTAGAACTTTCGTCTCTTATTAATCTAGCTTTTACCGAAAAAAAAACTGGTGTCATTTATACTGACTTCAGTAAAGCATTTGACTCGGTAAACCATAGTCTTCTCTTTGTTAAACTGTCTCGTCTGGGGTTTCCGTCTGGCCTTTTAAGTTGGATATCGTCATATTTATCTAATCGATGTCCAAAAGGTAGTTTTAAAGGCTGCGAATCTACAGAAATTAAGGTCACCTCAAGGTAGCCATCTTGGCCCTCTTCTTTTAATTTATTTTTAAATGATCTCCCGCAAGTAATCAAATCTTCTCCCATTCTTATGTATGCGTAAGATGTGAAACTCTGTCCTATTCCGATAAAAATAAACATCTACTTCTTCAGCATGATTTTGATAACATGCAATCTTGGTGCAATATTAACCAACTCTTTCTTAACAAGTTAAAATGTAATGTTAGGACGTTTTATGATCCTGCTCCTTATTTGGCTACTTACTCTTTAGAATCTTCTACCCTAGAACGCATCGAGTGTGTCCGACCTTGGTATTTTGTTCGATGATAACCTCATATTTAATAACTTTATTTGCAACATCTTTAATAAAGCTATAGGTGTTCTTGCTTTTATTAAGCGTTGGTCTAAGGAGTTCAGCGACACTTACACTACCAAACTTCTTCATATCTCTCTTGTCCGTCCAATTTTAGAATATTGTTCCTGCGTTTGGAGTCCTCAATACTTCGTTTATCAAGACATGATTGAGTCCGTACAAAGCAATTTCTCCTTTTTGCACTTCGTGGCTGAAGCTGGGACCCAAACATCCGACTGCCGCCATATTCTAATAGACTTCGCCTTATAAAATTGCCTTCATTATATCATCGTGCCATGGCGTGTTCTTCTAGCATAAGCTGTTACTCGGTCTTATCGCTTCCAATGCACTTCTTAGCAAAGTTAGTTTTGTCATACCTTCCAAAGTAACTCGTAATTTTGAAATTTTCGACCTTTAGCCTTACAATTTTGCAGATCTAATTATGCTGTACACGATCGTTTCCGTGTCTTATGCTCTAATTATTACAACTTTTATAACTTTCTCTCTTTCGAGCGGTCTGTTCAATCTATCATTTCTTCTATCCTAAGACGAGCATCCAGGTCATATGTGGAGTTTTTCCCTTCGAAACGCATACATATACCATATCTCTGATATATCAGAGCTCTCAAAAAACTATAAAGCCATGTTTTCAACTTTTGGCGAGTCTGCTCAAGAAACCCCCCGTTGAGAACCCACTGGAAATGGGTAACCAATTTTTGCCATTATATTCGGAAAGACCCAGAAAAAAGAACACTTGGAACATGCAATATGGTTCTGATGGTATATATGGTTTTTAATAAATAGTGCTTAGGTTCACCCAATGTAGCCACTCTTACCGATTTGGTTGACATTATACAGCCCCATCACTCAAAAAAAAAAAGAAAAAGAAAACGATTTTGGTACAAATTGTCCTTTATAGGGTTTTTACGAAGATATCTTCGATAATCAAATCTGTAAGTAACTCCGCGTCTGGCTAAATAAAACAAAGTAAGCAGTATTCCAAATTTTTTTAATAAAACTACAACTTCTAACGAATTTAGAACAAAACTGTGATATTAACATATCATATGAATTTCTGCCACAATGATACGGTTAGAGGTTAGATTAGATTAGAAATCTACGAACCCTCATCGCGCTAAAAATTGGAATAGTTTAGCATAAAACTAAAAATAAATTATATTTAAATTTTACTTGTAAGGCATAAGCGTCTTTTTCCGCCTTGGAGAGCGCCATCCAGGTCTTCAAGGACTCCGCGGCGAATGTCCTGGGATCCGTTTTTTTGTCCTCTTTCCGTTGCTTGCCGAGGTAGATCAAAAGCCCCGTTATTGATCCAATTGACTCACGGTTATAATTTTCTGGCTCATTTGTGAGCCCTTTGTAAATTATAGGTTCGACAGGCCGATCGTACGGCTTAGACTTTACACGGACCTTTTTAGCTTTGGATTGCCGTGGCTTGGCAGATCCGTCAGCTCTTTTATTTTGATTGCGACTGGGTCCATTCTATTTAAAAGGGAATGTTAGATAGTTGGTTAAAGCTGGACATGAGTCCTACTTACCTCAAACAGGGCTTTTTCTTCAGGTGTCAGTTTGCCCCAGTCCTGCAGGCAAGGTAATTTAAGATTTTCACTGTTGTTGAACTCTGGAAGATTTTGATTGGGCTCTTTTTCGAAGTTAGTACTTAATTTGTTCTCCTCTTTGCTTTCAGCAGCTTTGCTCTGTTCGCTTCCCATTGTAGAGAATAACTTTTTAAAAATTAATTTTAACATTTTTAAAACTTATTTGTAAATAAATATTTTGACTACTACGAATTAGTTTCAGTTTCAGACTGACTAAAATTGAAAGTATGAGATTTAAGTAAAAGTTTGACAATAAGCCAAAGGCACACTTCTTTCGATATAAAATTTTGTTAAGTGTTTTTATAGACTCTTCTAAAGTTTAAGCAAATTCAAGTTTTCAGATAATATTGAAGACTCTTGCAAAATCATATGATGAGACAAGAGCACCGAAGGTCGTCGGTGTGGTCGAGATCTTCAGATTGAATGCTGTGGCTTTAACTTTTCCAGCACCTTGTATAGAACCTCATAGAGAACAATTAAGAATAGTAATGACAGCAGGAGACAGTCCTCTCTGACACAATATGACAACTCTTTACAATTTCGGCTGTATTTAGGAGGTACGGAATCCTCTAATCTATATTAATTAAAGATATAAGGTATTTCAAATAGGGTGCTCAATGATATCGTTAAAAAGTTCATCCATCATTAGTTATACCCTCTTTTTTTTCTTTTCTAAATAAATTAACTGTTTCTGTAATATAATGCCAACTGTTCTTAGTCGTACTCCTTCAATAAATAAATAATGAAGAGCTTAATAGATTTGATAGAAGAAAACTCGAATTTTAAATGCTTTGCAAAAACCCGATTTAAGCAACTATAGAAGTTTTGACTTATGGGTCCTATGCCCAATAGAATGAATAATGTTCCACACTGAATACAGCCGTTGATGGAAAATATAACTAAGAAAAAAATAGTTCGACTTTGCGACTGCTTTCAAAATGAACTAGTACCTTGAAAAAAACTTTTTATCGTTACTTAGAAAGTGCTTAAAATGTCATCTCAAAAGCCTCTCATCCATTTTCACTTATCCAGTGATGGTTTGATTTTTTTAGAATGTGTGTTAGGAATTTTTATGGATTTTGACA
>JBAMAX010002473.1:0-46839 GCA_037043745.1 Chymomyza amoena
AATAGTAGGCCAATGAGCCTTTTTACCTTAAAACCTTTCGTAGGCAACTGTGAGATTTCCTTGACTATACCTACTTATTACATCAGTTTATTTACAAAATATCCTCAGTATGCGGCTAAAATATTGTCGAAAATTTTTTAATATAAAACGTATAAAATAATTTTCTACTAATTTACTTTAAAAATAAACATATATTTTTTATACATTCTTCCAATCATTGTATACATAGTTTTTATTGAAATCAAATTTAATATTCGAAATAAATAAAAATTAAAAAATTTTCGCAGTATTCCCAAATCTGTTCCATTATAAAGTAGTTAAAGTATGTATATTCCACTGTCAGTTCCCGCGCTTACTATGTGCTGTTGCTTTGCTTCATTTTTTGTTAAGGCCACGTGCAATGTCAGCCAACAACAATGCTTCAACCCCCATAAATGTAAATGTCCTTATGTACTATACATATATATATTTACTTAACTTACATACAAGTTTTGGGCTCACTTACTCCCTTACTTGCCCACTTGCTCTCACACACACACATGAAAAGCAGGCAGCACGTGCTTAGCTTTTTTTCATTTTGTTTTTGTTTTGTATATACCGCTTTATGCTGCACATTTGCCAATCCCCCAACTCCCCCAAACTATTTCCTGTACCCTAAACAATTTCTTCATAGTTTAGTGTTTTTTTTTTCGAGAGAAATTCGCTGCACTTTTTGCTTAATGTTGATTCGCCTAGGCCTATTTTGTGGAGTCTCAGCCCTTGTTTTGTTTTTTAGGCCTACAAGCCCTTAGGCGCAGGCGCCATTTTGATTTTCTTTTTCAATATTTTGCAATACTTTTGCATTAAAGATAGCATAACTTCTAACTTTATTAACTTACTCTCTTAATAGGCAATATATAATATTTGGTTTGCGGTAGGTTAGTTAACTCTCAGCTTGTTTTGCTTGACTCTCTTTGCGTAGGTGAATTAAAACTACGGGTTGTTCAGCCCGACTCTCTTTGCTTCGCTCCAGAGAGAATTTAATAGATATTTAATACTATTTGGCGTCGCTCTAAAAGGTTTGCTCTTAACCATTTAAAAAACCCATGTTCCACATCGTACTCACTGTTTTCGTGTTTCTGCTATTCCATTGCCAGATTGTTCCGTATCTGGCTAGCTTTGACTGTTTGGCACATTGCATTGTCAGTTGTGTGGCAGAAGCCGCTTTGTAAACATTTCACGTTACTTGCACTACGCGCCGTCGTCTTCGTCGGTTCTTTGGCGCCGTCGTCGTCGTTCTCGTCTTTAGCGCTGTCCTCGTTGTCGAATTCGTTTTGTCATCGTTTGCGGCTGTTGTTTGTGTTTTAAAAAAGTCTCGTTTTAGCGGGCATTAAATCCTTGTGAATAAAGCCTTAAGTGTGAATGAATTTTGTGCAAAAATTTAAATTGAATATCCTTAAAGTTGAATTTAATTTCATCGGTGCGTGGATTTCATTTCAAGTGTGTTGACGGCCCACAAAATTATTTGGCTCAAAAGTTTCCTAATTAAATGTATGTTGATATCTATGGCATTAAAGCACAACGAATTTTGTTTGGTCTTAAAAGATTTGTTTTTCGTTTTAAATTATTTTATTACAAAAAATGTTAATTGCGGAATTTTCTTAAAGTTCATGTCCTTTGTAAATTCGACGATATAGTTATAGAGTTCTGCCAACGAATCAGATCCGCGTATTTAAAAAAAAATTCAATTCAGTTTTTAAATAAATATTACAATTTGTGTTAATAAAATTGATCTTTATTCTTGCGGTGAATTTGCGGTCTGTAAATATTTCGCCCATTTGTGTTCCATGTGGTTTTCATAAGAGGCATCATTAAATCATGCTAGCAGCTTGATAAATTTAATGTGTCCTTACAAAATATTATAGTAAAATGTAAAAAAAATTTGAAAATACTTAAAGATTCAGAAAATTATGTTTATTAAAAAAGGAAGATCATATTAAGCTTTCAATAAATTATTTCCTAAATTGATAAAAAGTTTTTTATAAATATCTAAACTATATCAAACAAAAATTTTCGTAAAGATCTCAGTTTTTTTTTAAATATTTACAAAATTAAGCATACGCACGGTTACACAGCTGTTTCTGTCTATCAAGCTCTTCAGCAAGTTTTTTTAGCAATAGCTTAGTCCTAACCCTAACCCGTGAAAAGTCAAAGTGTTCTATAAAAATTCCAACGAATAAATCCAAAAATATCGCAAACAAAAGTTTTAAGCGGTTCTACTCATGCGGTATTTTTCTATAGTTTTCCGCGTCTCAGTGTTGTTTTTTTTTTTGGCTTCTCGAAAAGTCAGCTTAAAGTATAGAACGCCATTTTGTGCTATTTTTCACAAAGTCATGCTGACTTTGTTTTTGTGTAAATGTAACTAGTTGTGTGTGTGGTTGTCTGGCTACTACTTCTGTTTCTTCTAACTGCTATGGCTTTTATATCTTTTATCTCTCAGTAGCAGAGTGCTTGGGTGTGTGTGTGTGAGTGTGTTTCAGCTGTGCAGTTGTTGACATACACAGACGCAGTGGAGGCAACTGCTCCATTGCCTCGAAATGGCGGATGTCGGCAAAAATGGCCGCCCGCACATTGAGTTCATTACACCTTAGTATGGTCGGATTTTATACTTCGTAAATTCATATAAAATATTATATGCACAAAAAAAAGTTACTTAAATACAAGACGTGGTTTGATTAGTATAACGAAAATTATCTCATTAAGATAAAATTTAAAATGAAAAGGACATTGTTGTGCGGTATAAAAAATTAAAATACTCGAATAGGTAAAAAAGGAACGTTGCACAAAACTTTTTTGTTCAAATCGATTTCATAATTATACGAACCTATTTTCAAATGTTTATCTCAGGGTCCTATAATAGAGCGTTAATTTTTAAAGCTTTTCAAATTAAGCTATAAAGCAGCCTTTTTCAGCAAATGTCTTGGGTGAGACGTGTATTTAGTTCTCAGTTTATAAGCAGTATAAAAAAAAACAATAATTAAACGTTATGAAAACCTCTTATTTATTTTTAAGCTAACTTCATATTCTCTTTTTCTGTCTAACTGATTTTTATCGTCTTTCTCATTTTTGAACTCATAATATTTTATTAACAAAAACAAGCCAAGTTACAATGCAACGATAAAATAATTTTCTGGCTTGCAACTTCGATGTTAAAGTTTTTAGTACCGACTGAGGTTGCCAAAGTTGCACTTTTTTTATAGATTTTTTTAACTCTTCCATAATTTTTGAGTAGTTTCCCATGAAGGGCATTCACTTTTCTTAAATTCACCACAACACTTTTTTAAATTTCTGTCAAAAAGAAAATAAATTTAACTTCCTTAGCTATAGTTATTAAATTAAACTTTTAAGTTTATTGATGATATATTTCTCACTGTAGCATCAGCTATTTTTAGATTCGATCAATTTATTAAATAAACCGTATTCACGGTTGCTGTTGAGTTGGCAAACCCTATATAAACATTATACAACTCAACCATTTTCTTAAGGCTTAACCAAACAAAAGTAATTGTGACGAATTCGCCAAATTTAAAAAATGAATCGTAATTCTAAGTTGCTCCCAACCTATATGCTGTAAATATTTTCGTTTTAATTATCTTTCATTGCAAAAGTTGAATTTTTCTTTCTGTCC
Organism: Chymomyza amoena; assembly: GCA_037043745.1. Taxonomy (NCBI): domain Eukaryota; kingdom Metazoa; phylum Arthropoda; class Insecta; order Diptera; family Drosophilidae; genus Chymomyza; species Chymomyza amoena. The sequence continues at coordinate 3,668 of JBAMAX010002473.1, forward strand.
ACCAGGACAAGCATTGAATTACCAAATTCAATGCTTGTGAGAGATTTAATTTAATAGGCAATAAGTTCCTTTCTTCTTGAATGAGTTCCAAATATTTCAGGTGCTGGAAAATTGCTAAATAATTAGCTTAAGTTTATCATCCCAATTTAGCTCCAAATCGTTTCTTTAAAGTGAGTCACCTTTAATACCATTCTTTCAAAAAAATAAATTTTCTTCATTATAGCTTAGGGATAATTTTAAACTATCTAGTTGAACACTCACTTCCAAAGATACATTGCAAATTTCTTACATATAATAATGCAACATCTCCAACTAGCTGAAAATGTATGTCAAATGGCAGAGAGAAATACAAAATCACTTATATACGAGTATATACATATAAAGACTGTTTTGAACACTCACGTCCTTAAATGCCACAACTTATGTGAGCACCAACCAAACAACTCGAGTCAAATTGACTCCTTCACTTCATCCCCGGCATTATCCTTTCTTTCATTTTATTCTCTGTGTTGTCAGTTTTGTTTTGTTTTATGTTTTACATATTACAAACACGTGCATACTTAGACATATATTTTATATACATAGCCAGACACCTACACGAGCACATCTTATGTGCTTGTGAGTGTAAAAGGAGATGAGAATCCTGCGATAAGAGAACGTGTGACAACTGCAGGCTTATGACCTCCAAGCGAAAAACCGCCTAAAACAAAAATCAGAAGATAGAAAGGCAAAAAAAAATATTAAAAATTGTAAATAGATGCAAACATAAATTGCTCTTTACATATTTATGCGCTGCATATGTAGTACATATATGCAAATGCTACATGTAGTATATAACCAGCCAGCCATGTCAGTTTCAGGCAATATTCTCATTTTTATTTCTATCCAGAGCAGAGACGCTATACCGCAAACAACATCCTAGCAATTTGATGTTATTGTTTTAAGCCCCCTAAGGGTAGCCGATTTATGTATTAAATAGATGTTTTGTACAAAGCATGTATAGAAAATGACTAGCACGATATAAATTATATGCAAAATGATTAACGCGACCATTAAAATCAATCACATCTGTCAGACTCCTTTTTACCGTCACTTGCGTGATATAAATCCTACTCACACCCTCAATAGAATTGATGATAACCTCAAGCAAGAAAATAGGAGAGGTTTGTAGAAACCTGTTGATATCTGCCTTTAATGGGTTGAAAATTTAATAGATAAATGCTATAATGTTTAAAATTTAAGTTATTTATTATACCCTGTACCGTATGGTACCAAGGGTATATTAAGTTTGTGCAAGCCGAAAATGTATATAACATATAGAAGAAGACGTCGGAGAAACCCTAAAATGTACTAAAATATGATCAGGGTGAATAGAGAAGTCGATATACCCATGTCCGTCTGTCCGTCCGTCCGTCTGTCCGTCTGTCCGTCCGTGTGAACGCCTAGATCTCAGAGATGGTAAGAGCTAGAGTTACCAAACTTTCACATTAGATCCCATATTATTCCATATGAGGCAAGTTTATTTTATTTTTTGATATCGGGGATAAATTATATAGCTCCCATGGGGGTGTTTGAGACGACCTCGACAAAAAAAAGCGTTTTAGATGAATAATTCGTTTTTTATAAAGATATCGTAACGAAATTTAGTGTCCGAAAGTTTTTTATAGTTCTCAATCACTGTACCAAATTTGATCAAAATCGGTTGACTTATATCATATAGCTCCATAGGAACGATCGGTCAAAAAAATTTTTGCTTAAAAATTCTTCTGTTTTTGGTTTTTTGTGAAGAAATCGGACTTATTACAAGCTAGTGGTACAGGGTATCCTAAAGTCGTCCGCGCCCGACTTTACGTCCGCCATTTTTTTATAAGGATTTTAGAATATCAATTGCTCAGTGCGGGGTTCTTTTTTTAATATGTCCTGGCAATAATTCTCCTAGACAACATTAAGTCAAAGCTTCTCTAATTGGTGTCTGCTATTTGATCATAAAGTTTTTTAGAAAATCTCATATTCTATATATCTCATTGACCTCACCTAAATCATTTTAATGAAATCAATCAAAAATATAGACAAAGCTGTTGACATAAGTGATAGATTTCAAATAAAACTACGAAAAAGTACATTTGTTTTTAATTTTTTTTTTAAACATTTATTTTATAAATATTAACTTAAATTTACATTGTACAAACATGCCTATAAGGGCCGATTTTTATTTTTTGGCAGCTTAAATTCAATTTTGTAAGCCATTTAATAAGCTATTCATTTTATTTATACCACATTTCTTTCAAAAATTTATCCGATACTTAAGCTGTGCTGCTTTTCTAAGGCTACGATTATCTAATCATAACAAAAATCCTCTGAAAAATTATTTCTATATGATACTCTTGCCAATTTTGCCTTTATTTAAACAAAAAAAAAACCTTTAAGCCGATTTAACCAAACTGCACGAAGCCTTTGATGTTTCTAACCCAACTAAGCAAAACTTTAGCTCTTCCATATCACTATATAGGCGCTTATGTGCCTTGGCAATTTATTTTTTTTAATAATATGCAAATAACAGGAACATAACTGACTTAATTTTTTATACACATATATTTTATGCTCGAACACCAGGACACGTATATTGCTCATGCGCCCCAAAACCTCAAATGCCAAATGCTAAAATTTTCATTGCCTACTTTTGTGCGTCAAGCTTTGGTGAATTTGTGTCTTGTTATTTAGTATTTATGTGGTTTTTATTTGAGTGTGTGGGTGTACATGTTTTTATATTTCATTTTAGTTTTTCTTTTATCTTTCCTTTGTGAATTTCTTCTACTATCATTTGAACGCTACATTTTGTGTTTATGTTGACTTAACTTTTTCACTTTATTTACTTATGAAATTCAGAAAAGGAACTTTTGGAGAGAGTGGTCTTAGGCTCACAATGCTCAATCCGCCATTAACTACTGGTGGTTGCCTGAACTGATCGATATTGGGACACTCTGTCAAAGCGTATACCAAAAAATGTTATAATCTGAAGATTGTAGGCACAATCCTGGAAAAGAAATAAATTTATAAAATACGAATACAAATTTTTCTTATAACTATTTAAGTTGAATCAATTTAGACCGGAAGATTACAACTTGAGTGATAGTCGATAAATAACTTTTTTGGCCAAATTTTGTTTTTCTAGAAATTATGATATCAGAATTCTAAGTATTCGTAACAGCAGCAAAACATGGCTCAATTCCCTAGTTGATTCTTTTCACTTAGGTTAACTTTTAGTCGGGAAGGCCTTCCCCCGCGTATTCCATATTTTGCACAAATCCCTAATACTTTTGACCCTAAAGTGTATATAAATGCACATATGTGTTTGTATATTCCATGTTCACATATGGCGCCCTCTAAGGAATTACTCATTTTTTCACACGGAGACTTTTAGCCAGCATCCTTTTGTTGGGGCTTTCCGTAATATTTTTGTTTTCTTCGTATGAATAAAATAAATGTAGGTGAAAATATACATAAATAATGTGCACATGTTCGTTAGCTTTTTATGACAGCGGAGATGTCCCTGAAAATTATTAAACCAAACATACTACCTACACTTGGCACTATGTTGTATGTACAGCCAAGTATATAGACCAAGTCATCGTGGGCTATGTGAATGAGTCACTCACTGAGTACCCAAACGGACTGACCGACCAGATTGTTATTGTTGTTGTGTAGGCGTGGAAAGGAAAAGCGCAACGAAGCGTGTCAAAGACAAGTCATGACAGGACATTAGGCTTAGTCAGCTGAGATTAAAAGTTCAGGTTGTGGTTAATATTATTATTTTTATTTTGATTGTCCTGGCTATTTTAGAAAATTTTTATGGTTGTCAATGTCCTCTCGGGTTTGGGTATTCCTTAAGTAAATAAAAGTTATCTAGTCACCAAATTAAATCTAATTTGATGAAAAGTTATGGTTAAAAATGCTCTTTATATTTCAAAATGTCTATTTACTATTATATATAATACATTGTTGGCCAATTTGTATTTTTCCTTTAGTCGATTTGGTAATCTTAGTTGGCTACATTTGGCTGTCAAGATTGGTTTGGTTTCAAGCGCTTCACCTAAGCTATTTTCTTTTAAACATTTGCATAATTTTATGACGTTTCGCATTCTTTAAACAGTTTTGTATTTAATTGGATGAGAAATACTTTATTAAGTTTACAAAACTAGCTTACTTGTTAGAAGGAAGCAGCCGCTTTAGGCACTGACAAACGTTTTGTCTTAATTCAATTCAATGCGACTATAAATCAGCTTTTTGCACTAAAATTAAGTTCGTATTATATAAAACGTGCCAAACACAACGATACATTGGAAAAAAGAAAGAATCTTTTTTGGGTATTTAGGAAATGCGTGTTTACGGCACATAATTATCACCCGGTACACATGGCGTATACGTGTTCAGTTTTTAACGAGAATTAATGTTTTTCGGGTCCGTTGCTAATTGCAAATGTTGCAATTTATTGTTTTTATGCATGTTTATTCTCGACTGGCCAAACAGAATTCGTTATGGTTTTAAAAATTTAAAATAAATTATGTTACAGAAAATTAAAAATAACTTTTTTGTATTTTTACAGTGCTTTAAACAATCAAAGGGAATGTCGTCATAAACCAGAGTGCTTTTACTAAGGACATCATTTATTCAACTGCAACTACAATAATGAAATAGTAATTAAATAATAAAGTGCATCAAGCCAACAAATGTAAAATTATATACAAAAGCCGCGTAGATTTTCAAATATTTATAAATTAATTCAACAACATCATAAAAATCAGGAATTAATGTAGTGCCTAATGCAATGTGTAATATTATCATATAAGGCCATTTAAAAAAAGGAAGCCATTTAGAAATGCGCACATAATGCATTAAAAACAAACGGGGTAAAAATAAATTTATTAATAATTAATAAGCTAATTATAACATATTAAAGTAGCTGCCAGCATCATTATCAACAACAACTAACAAAATATAAAAATAAAAAAAAACAGCAAAAGTTATAGCTTTATTAAAATTTAATAGCGCATAAATAATTATAGTCAGTGTGAACAACTTAATGATAAAACAAATATATATGGATATTTTGCCTAAACAGTTAAATTAAGGAAATACTGAGGTAAGTTATAATATAAAATTATATTATTATTAAAAAGTTTGTATATTTATCAAGTTTGATTTTCTGGAGTTTTATATAAAATAACTGTATTGAACTAAATAAAACTAATCTCCAATAAAGTCCTTTGATATAAGTAAAGCGGCAAGATTGATAATGTTGTACAAGCACAGGTGCAAATATTTTGGCTTAACTCTATATAAGTAAGTGATGCTAAATTTCAGATTGCAAGATCATATGAAAGTATTTATAAAAATTTGCGTAGTTTCCAATCTGCAATTAGAATCTGCAATATATTAAAAAACCATTATTTTAATATGGGTGCTATTTCACTACGGTTATTTGATCAAATTTGAGCTTAAAAAAATAATTATTTTTTAAAGATTACGCTTATAAAAAAATTGTCCATTAAATTCATTCAAAAAGTTTATTCTAATTGCGCTAAATCGATCGAAATTTTTTAATTTGTGGCTTTGTGTACGATATACAAAACAACAAATATATCTACATACATTATATTACATTATATAATGTTAAAATTTTAATTTTGTCAAAAAGAAATAGATGCAGATATCTTAACGATATTTTTAAGTACCTTGTGAGAAAGATATCTTGTAGATCTCGCCGCTTTCCAAAAGATGGCGCTAGTAGCCAGTAATAGTTCAAATAAATAAATCACAGCTGTTTTCCATCAGTTTTGAAATCGATAAATATAACCTTACATCGATATTAGTTAATTTTTGTTTGCGTCATATAGTTACACTTAATTAAATATGTCAACTTATAAACCGAATTCACGTCATTTGCGGGAGATTTTACTTTTTCATTTCAACATGAAAAAATCGGCGGCTGAGGCTCATCGGGTTATTTCAAGTACTTATGGTGATGATACTATTAGTGAAAGAACGTGTCGCGAGTGGTTCCAGCGCTTTAAAAGTGGTGATTTTGTTGTTGAAGATCGGCATAGCGGTGGCAGAGAAAAAACTTTTGAAGATGATGAACTGGAGGCTTTACTTAATGAAGACTTCGTGCCAACCTCAAGAACAGCTAGCAAAATCATTGGGAGTAACTCAGCAAGCAGTATCAAAACGCCTGGAACAGCTGGGGATGATCCAAAAACAAGGATACTGGGTACCGTATCAGTTGAAACCAAGAGATGTTGAGCGACGTTTATTTCGTTCTTGTGAACAGCTGCTTGAAAGACAAAAACGAAAAGGATTTCTTCATCGTATTGTTACTGGGGACGAAAAATGGGTGCACTACGACAACCCTAAGCGACGCACATCATGGGGATTGCCCGGCCACACTCCTACGGCGACACCTCGACAGAATATTCCGTATCCAAGGTCATTTGTGTATTTGGTGGGATCAGCTTGGCGTAATTTATTATGAGCTGCTAAAACCTTCCTGAAAAAATTACTGTGTGCACTTTATCGAACGCAATTAATGCGTTTGAGTCAGGCATTAAAAGCAAAACGGCCGCAATACGCTGATAGACACGAAAAGTAATTTTGCAACACGACAATACTCGACCTCACGTGGCAAAGTAGTCAAGACGTACCTCGAAACACTGAAATGGAAATTCTACCTCACCCGCCATACTCTCCAGATGTTGCTCCATCTGATTACCATTTATTTAGGTCGATGCACACGGCCTGGCAGGCCAGTGCTTCGATTCTTTTGAAAAAGTGAAGAATGGATCGATTCTTGGATCTTATCAAAGGATGAAGAATTTTTCCGACGCGGGATTCGTTTGTTGCCTGAAAGATGGGCAAAGTAGTGGAAAGTGACGGACAATACTTTGAAATATAAATAAGATACCATTTTTTTTTTAAATAATTTTTAAAATTAAATAAAAATCGGGTGTGGGAGCAAAGTTGTAGAATAAGTAAATTCTAGATTCTGTATTTTCTTCATCCTACATCTGTTATATGTACCACATAGGTATATAGTTTTTTTGATCCTGCTTATGTAGCTGACGGCATCTGTCTTTGTCATTGTCTTAACCACAAATGTCACATGTAAATAGAGTTTTCCCTGTAACGGAAATGCAAGCAAAAAGCTGTAGAAAGATTTTTTTATGCATAAATTTTTGTTTTTCTTGTTGAAGGCAACAAACTAAACAAGAAAAAAAAACACACGCTTTAATTCCGGCTATATATGTGTGTATTTGCATTTTCACAATTTTATTTCATTTTCATTTGCAATTTTCTTTTGCGTGTGCACATTTCCGGAGCTGCAGAGAGTTGACTTTTGGTTTGCAAGTGAATGACGTTGGATGTTGGTGCAACGGAAACCGTCGTCCTGACTGACAACTTTACTAGCTGGTTTGCTGCTTTTCTTGCTCTTCATTACATTTCTAATTACACGCTCATTTTCAACTTGAAGCATAACAAACGGAAGCTATGTTCCACACGGAGAAGAGTTTAGGTAATATTTGCCACTTGCTGCTGGAAACGAGGATGTGAGCAGTTTCAGGACTCGTTAACCAGATGTACTACCTACAAACCCTGCCATTTTCTCATCTTTCAGCTAGTCACAACGAGTCCTTTTTAATGATCCTGCACGCTTATGACATTTTGTTTTACAAGATTTTGTGTGTGGGCGCCATTTTGCCTCTAGTTTTTGCGGAAAAATATATTTTTCCCTTGTTGTAGCATTTCCTTTTATCCTTTTGTTTTATTTAGGTTATTTATTTGAGCTTTAATTCTATGGAAAATTATTGCACATGTTGCCTTCTTTTTAAATTCGTGCGCAAATTAGCGAGGCTGTTAACTTAAGGCAGTGTTAGACAGTGCCTGAGAGACTTTATAGACTTTATGACTCGATTGGCCTTAACTCTGGCTGTTGGACATCTTTGCAGCAGTTTTTTTTTTGTAAGAAATAACTTGAACAGAAACTTAGGCTAGTTGTTTTAGTGCAGATCCAAAGTATCCATAGGCTTGTTAATTAAAATGGTGTATATTAAAGTCATGCGGGGACGAGTTCGTGATACCCTGTACCATCAAATTATACGAAAACTTTATACCCATATTTTTCTATTCGGACAGCCAAGCGGCTATTAAGTCCCAAGTTTCAATGACTTCGTGTATGAAGTCTATGAATAAGTGCCGCTTGTCTCTAGGGGAGAAGTCTAAGCACTTTTCAATTCACCTCATATGGGTCCCAGGACATAGGGACTTTGAGGGATATTTTATTGCGGCTAGACTAGGAAATACCAGCATCCTTCTTCAATACAAGGAAGGCCTGGGTATACCCAAGGCCAGTTTTAAACTGAGAATGCGAAATTTTTTCGCTCTCGGTGCAAATAAAACGTGGAATCAGACATCGAACACGTGTATAATCTCGCGGCAAACTTAGCCGACATACTGCAGTAAAAGAACCAAAAAACTTTGCTGTCTAAATAGAGCCCAGTGGTCATCTGTTATCTGTGCCATCACGGGACACTGGTCAGTAGGAAACTACACATCCAGGTTGAATACTCCCCACCATGACTTCTGAAGTAGCTGTGGCGATGAGGAGGATATTGGGACGGTGGAACACTTTTTCTGCCATTGCCCTGGACTGGGCAGTAAAAGCTTTATGTTCCTACAGTCGCACTTTCTAGACGATTTATCTCATTTTTCTGAACAGAGTCCAAAATGCTTTTTAAGGTTTATTCAGGCAACCGGATGGCTTCCTCACCTTTTATAGGGGACCTCTAAGTGGGGAAGGGTAGTAAAATAGCTCACTCTAGCTGTATCGCAACGGGCCTATCCTTGGCCAAATTGAGTTGGGATGTCAGTCCCAACTGCCACCCTAACCTAACCTATGCTCATATACATATATGGCTGGTTTGCTGGCCAACACTTAGAGAAAATTACTCGTTTTTAAATCGAAATCTTATAAACCCCACTGCACAGTTGATAGAAAGCGATTCAAATTCTGACCTCTACTATATTTTGCTATTATCTCCATTAAGTACTCGTGTACCTTTTAAAAGATCAACAAATATTGCTGTTGAGAAAGCGAAATGAATTAAATTATTTTAATAGTATTTAAAAATTACTTATAGCATAAACATAATTCAAATTAGTTCTTTAGTACGGACCTGTTTTGAGAATTTCAGAATTTTATTATGCCCGCAAGCAAGCTGTTCCTAAAAGATTCATTATGTGATTTTCGCTTCAATTATTGTGGGTACCAAATGACGGCAGTATAAAAGGTATTAGTGGTATAGGGATCGTTAAATTCCCATGACCAACGTTTAAAGTAAGCAAGAATAAACCTCGCAAGATCGCAAGGAGTCGCAAATAATCTCCAAATCTGCCACAAAGTTATTATTTCTTAGCGGACTATAAATAAATAAATAAATAATAAATTAATTGCGTACGACTTATGTCGATACCAAGTTCTAAAGATACATTAAAAGAGACTTAACTTCAAATCGATATTATAATGTTAACTATAAAAAGAGTTAAAATTATCTGGATATTTAACATAACCTGATGAACCACATTTAGGAGATTACTTAAAAAGTTCTTCACTTGTGGGATAACCAAAGATGAAAGAACAATTTGAAATCAATGGATCCAGCCAATACTCTTTCCGTTCTCTCAGTAGGGTATAAAGAAATTGATTTCGAAAATCTTAAAGTTCAAGCTTGAGAATAAAGAGCTTGTGATTAGCTCGCCTTGCTTAAGTGGACAAAGAAGTCAAGTCAAATAACATTACGAATTATTATAATGAGTGAAGCACAAGCTTTAATAGACAGGTAGAATTATCATCAGGGCCAGACAACTATTTATTTTTAGAGAGTCAACACGAGAAGCAATTCCTACGTACAGACCATTTTCTGGCCAAATATTGAGAGGTAAAAAGCGGGAGAAAAAAGCGGCGTATCTGATGCTAGAGCGAGCACACTACGGACCGCGTTGAAAAACCCTTTATAATAGCCGGTATTTCTCTAAGATATACTTGCGTAAACATTACTGACTAACAACATTTTCAATATATTAATGTTTCTTTGTAAGGTTGATTTAGCTCTTAGATTAAAGGTTTGAAGTCACTAATCTCATGCTACATAAAATAAACTCAAAAGAACTTGGCTTCCACTGACTGCTTCTTTTAAACTAGTTCGTATATGGTTAATTTGTCTACAAATGCATTGGTTAAGCCTACCTTAAGGCGCTCCACCTGCCTCCATTTAGTTTACAATTCGTTTCACGGCAAAGTAATTAAATCAATGTGCTTGCCACATTTTGCTTCTTGTTGCAATTTGTTGCCCCCGACTCGTTTCCAGATTTCATACCCTTTGTCCTTCTTCCTTGTAGTTTTTGTACTGCGTGGGTTTCTCGGTTTTAATTTCCATATTCCGTGCGGCCAAAGAATTTATCATCATGGCAGAGCAAACAACAACAATACCCAACGCCGACACCGCCGACACCAACACAAACACAAATTTACAAATACCAATGCAAATACAAAATGCAATACATATACGAAACAGCATGAAAAGTTAAACTAAGTAAATTGCATAATCCACAAAACAAATTGGAAAATTCGAAAAGCAAAAACGAACCCAGGAAAATGTGCACGAGTAGGGAAAAACATTGTGGTTGTTGCTATTTGAATTATTCTGTTTATATATGGTATACATTAGTATTAGTATCTCCCATTTTAGCCAATATATTATGTGGCCTGTCCACAAATATTTATGCCAACTACTAACTCAACTTTGGCTAATTGCATATTTTGTGTTCATTAGGGTCATCAATGGGTTGCAGTTTTGGCCCATAACCTCAGACTATTTTTGCTTTCAAAACTATGTGAAAGTCCATTGTATTTATTTACACTAAATTGTTCAAATGAAAACTGCTTTCACTTTGTTGTTGTTGCAGACATTATTTTTGAAATAAATTTTATTTGAAATACTTTTGTTTGTGAAATATACTTTTTAGTTTAGAATTTATTTCTTGAAAATATTTTCCAGCAATATATTTGGCATAATATAGTTTTGTTTAAACTTTATTGTGAACCATTGTTGTTAGATTCTTTAAAATGTTATTTTGTTTCAAAGAATATTAATTAAATATCACAAGAACGTAAAGTCCTCAAATACAATTTTAAGAAGAAAAAATTATTTCTGCATTATCTAGGAAGGAATTGGCATTAAAAGTTTTCATGGACGCAAATTATGCCCATGAATTAGATTGTGGTTCATTTTAAAATATTTTTGAAAATTAAAAGTTAGTAGTTTTGCAAAATTACCTTAATCTAGTTATGAAGTTGTTGTGCTCTTTCAGGACAATGTTATACTTGGCCTGCGTATACATTTTGGGTTTTTTAAAAGCTCGGAATTTTCTGCATTTAAGATTTTTCGTTATATTTATCAAAAATAATAGAAATATTGAAAAAAAATTTAACTCTTAAATACTTTTTGCCGGAATTTGGTTCATTCGCTACGTATGCATGGACTCAAATTACATTATGTTGATATCCTTAGGGGCCTTGAAAACAATAACAAATTACTGATTTTAATGCTGTGTGTATTTATTTGTTGTGTCTGTTTGATGAAAGATTTTTAATGTTTTTGTGGCCAGGATAACATTGCCTTTACTCTTCTGTTTTAAAATCATTGTATTTTTTAAAGTAATTTTTTTTCTCGGATACACCTGGTTCACATCGATTAAATGTTGCTGATTGTTTGTTCGTCTGAGTCTGTTGATTGATGGAAGGAGATAGGAGAGACAAGAGTGCCCAGGCATAAAAAACAGATGAGCAGCTGCGAAATTTATGAGCACGAACAATAACAAAAAGCATTCTGATGTTTCTCTGATTTTGAGTTCGCATTGGTTTAAGTATTTATTGTTGAATGCGTTTGTGTAACTGCCTTTTTACTGGTCCTTTATAGAACTTCAGTTTGATCCTTTTGATTGTGTTTTAAATATTCCATTTATACAGCTTCTGCTTGGAAGCTGTGCTGGATTTTTACATTTTACACACAAAAGTTCGCTTTTGTTTGATGTTAAAAATAAAAAATCATCGTCATATATATAAAATGTGTCTTTGGCATTAAATTAACATAGCTTAAATATAATCAATAAGAAATACATTTTAGGTTTTCTTTGCCACTTTTTCCTTTATCATTTATTTTTCGATTAAGCTTCGGCCTGCTGCGGCACCATTTTAATTGGGTACATACATATAACATATACATATATGGAACTAGCTTGTAATAAAGTCCGATTTCTTCACAAAAAACCAAAAACAGGAGAACTTAGCAAACATTTTTTTTTACCGATCGTTCCTATGGGAGCTATATGATATAGTCAGCGATTTCAATAAAATTTGCTTCAGTAGCGGCAAGTACTTGCTCGTTGGTGCTAAATTTTTTTCCCTGGAGCATCCTTTTGAGATCAGCAAAGAGCCAGCAGTCGCTGAGGGCCAGATCTGGTGAATAGGGGGTTGGGGGACCAATTCGAAGTGCAATTCATGCAATTTGACCATTGTTTTCATCGACTTGTGGCACGGTGCATTGTCTTGGTGAAACAGCGGTTTTTTCTTCGCCATGTGGGGCCTTTTTTTCTTTATTTCTTCGCTCAATCGATCCATTAATGCCATGTAGTAATCACTATTGATCGTTTTTCCTTTTTCAAGGTAGTCGATGAACAAAATACCGTTAGCATCCCAAAATACTGAGGCCATAACCTTTCCAGCCGATTGTTGTGTCTTCGGACGCTTTGGTGCGCTTCCACCAGCCTCAGTCCACTCTGCTGATGCACGATTAGATTCAGGTGTGTAATAATGGATCCATGTTTCATTCATTGTCACATATCGACGCAAAAATTCGGCTTTGTTGCGATTAAAAAGCACCAGACAGGCCTCAGAATCGTTAATTCGTTGTTGTTTTTGGTCCGGTGTCAACAAACGCGGCACCCACTTTGCCAATTTTTTTTTCATGCCCAAATGTTCATTGTGAACTTCTGATAGCTTTGAGACCTCAGCTATCTCCTTCAATTTTATTTTCCGGTCGATCAAAACGATTTTTCGAATTTTTATGATGTTTTCTTCGGTAACAGGTGTTTTTGGGCGACCACTGCGTTCAGCGTCTTCGATGTCAGTACGACCACGTTTAAATTCATTATATCAGTCTTTTATGGTTGATTTCCCTGGAGCAGAGTCCGAGTAATATTTATCAAGCCAAAGCTTAGCTTCTACCGTATTTTTTCCGGCTAAAAAGCAATGCTTAATTAGCGCCCGAAATTCTTTTTTTTCCATTTTTAATAACAACACTTAGGTAGCTTCACATTGACACGTATAACTTGAGAACGCGTTAACCAAATGACATGAAATTTTGACACATATCTTATGAAAGATGGCGCTATCGAACCCCATAAAAGAATTTCCCCCCTATTTCCCACCCTCTATATGTCAGGCCAGGGACTTTTTGAGTGACCTGTTATGTAAGTACGAAGGAAGAGAGCATCATATTCTGGCATATGAGATGGTTTAACTTTTATTGAATTTAATTATCGAATATTTTATTTCTTTTGTTCTGTTATAGATGACACATGGCCATACTCATTTATTGTCAATTATGTAATGTTTATTATATTTATTCCTTTTAGCTTAAAGTTAATTTCAAAGTTTTTATCGTACCTCAATTGATCAAAAAAAGTCCATCGCTGTACAACTTATTTTCCCTCTTAACCTAAATTAAATTAAGTTTTCGCTATATACAAATAATTTAATATTTTTAGTGTCTGAAGCTTGGCTTCTTGTTGAGTATCATAACTCCTAATGGCTTTAAATTTGTACGATAAACTTTCACACATTCCATAAAAAGTAAGCTCCAAGTAGCCCACAAAATGTCGGATGACAATGGAAGGTCAACGGCTGCCAACATCAACTAAAATGAAAAGGAAAAAAAGGAGTAACGAAAGTTAAAAAAAAAGTATAAAACAAATAAAAAGCGAAGGACAGATAAAACAGTTGCAAAAACAACAACAGTTGGCGAACTGGGATAACGTATATTATGATAAAAAGTCAATAGCAAAACAAAAATAAAAAATTTCTCTAATAGAGGCTCCATCCAACTCTCTGGGCAGTACTGTTTAGGTTAGTGACCAACCAAAGCAGAGTCAACTATGGCGATGATTCTATGCAGCGCACTTCTAATGACAACAAACTTTGTCAGCGATGTCAGAAGTCTATGTGCTTTATAAATATTTACTAAAAAAATATATATACGAGTATGTGTATCATCAAGAAATATAAGGAAGGCTGCATTTGCTGAAACGTACGAAATTGGGGCATTGACTAATAATAATTGATAACAAAATATATATATACATTTATAAATACATAATGTTTAAACTGAAAATTGTACATGCATCATATCTGAGATATAAAACACGATATGCAGGCTTCTTACGAGGTATACGAATAAAGCATTACTTAAATTAGATTTTATAGGATATGTCTATGTGTGTAAGATTGTCTAAGTGTTTGCTGATTAAATGGCAACGATGAAATTGCGTTAGGAAACACATCACGTGCTGCTAAAGTGCTCTACACGTTGTAGATACAAGTGTATCTCTTAGATACAATAACAAAAAAAAATGATGTCTGGGCTTTAGTGGGTGTAGCTGGGCTATATTACATGTCTGCTCGTGGAGTATTTATCTAGAACAGTTTCAGCTTATTAAACAAAATCTATTGATTTTTAGCATCTCCTTTGTGTCTATGCATAAACTTATGTGTATAAGATATATCTTTAAGATGTTTGCGCAATCTAAGCGATAAACACGAAATATTAGACAGTTGCCACAAGGCGGATGCGCAATGTATCGTATCACGCATTTTTTGTTCATTATACAAATGTTCTGTTGACTCTGATTATATATTTTTGTCTGCCACAGTTAAGCATGCAAACTATGATTCTGGTCTAAATTAAAAGGTTTTTAGAATACTAAGGAAGCGAAATTTAATTAAAAAGCGTTATACATGGTGCGCCAGAGAAACTTACTTATTTGAAAAAATTCCCGCTCGTCGTGTTGGGCGGGTAGAGGGGCGAGAGAGGGCACATCTGGAGGGGGAAGTTCCCAAGATTGTTTCTCCCTCCACCCTCCCTTCAGGCAGTTGCCTTCATGCTCTGGTCTAGAGAGCAGCGGGCCTTCGCAGTCGAAAGCTTCTTTGCTAACGGTCGCTCACTTGTTGCTACGCAACGTGCCTTCCGCGCTCGCTTTGAAATTCCTCCTCACAGACTCGTTCCTGGCCGTAATTCGATTCTGTCGTGGGTTAACTCATTTCGGGAGTGTGGAAGTGTCGTTAAACCCAGAAATGGACTTCAACGGACCATCAGAACTCCGGAAAATGTCGAAAGAGTGTGGCAGTCAGTTGTGCGTTCTCCCCGGCGTTCGGCTCGCAAACACGCAGCTGCTATGGGAATTTCTGAAACCACTGTTCGACGAATTCTCCATGAAGACCTTCACTTTCATCCCTATAAATTGGCTGTTGTGCAAGAATTAACTGAACGCGATTTTGTTGCCCGTCATAATGCCTGTGAAATGCTGGTTGACAACCTGCCTGAAGACGCGGTCGTTTTTTTCAGTGATGAGGCTCACTTCCACATTTCCGGCTGCGTCAACAAGCAAAACATGCGTTATTGGTGTGGTGTAAATCCACGTGAGCTTCACCAGAAGCCACTTAACTGTGAGCGAGTTACTGTCTGGTGCGCGATGTCGGTAATGGGAATAGTTGGTCCTTATTTTTTGAAGAAAACGAACGCGCAGTTACCGTGAATGGAGCTCGTTAGAGGAACATGATCGAGGAATTTTTTCTTCCAAGACTCAAAGAAATGGACGTTAGGAACGTGTGGTTTCAGCAAGATAGAACCAGAGCACACACAGCACGAGACTCAATGAATTTGTTGCGACAACATTTCCCCGACCGCCTCATCTCTCTCAGAGGCGATCTCCAATGGCCGGCGCGCTCTCCAGATTTGACGCCATGCGATTTCTTTTTATGGGGTTATTTGAAATCTTTGGTTTATGTCGATCGACCACGGACCATAGCACACCTCAAGAACAACATTCGCGACGCCATTGCCAACATACCGATTGATATGCTGCAAAGAGTGGATACGAATTTCAAAAATCGACTTCATCAGTGTATGCGCAATGGGGGTCGCCATTTATCCGATGTCATTTTCAAGACTGCATGAAAAAAAAATTGGGATATTGTATTCTTAAATAAAAACAAAGTTAAAACAATAATTGAAGTACTTTTGTTTTTATTGACCTTTCAAATAAGTGAGTTTCTCTGGCGCACCCTGTATTATATAAAAATTTAAAAACAACGAGCTTTTTAGATAGAATCGAAAAAACGCTTGGCGTCATGTTGCAAAAAGTTAAATTCGGGCCAAAACTTTTATTAAAATGTAATTCGAAAGTTTATTGTATTGGCTTTCATTTAAACAGTCTTTTCTTTCTAGTCTGTAGTATCTTATGTTAAATGGCAAAATTAAAAGTTTCAATCAAATAATTAATTGAAATTATTAATAAAAAGTTAATGAATATGTTTTCCTTGTTGATAAGAAATGGTAGAGAAGATGTTAGAAATAGAAGAATCTGAGCCTTACAGCCAGATTTATGACTATCTGGCAATCTTCTTTGCAACTATATTTATTAACTCCCCAAATTAAATTACTAAATACTTCTGGTTTCATTTTTGTTTGGGTTTTAAATATAAAGTACTAAGCATTCAAAACATTTATTTCATCATAAAAAATATCAATAAAAAATGTTCACATAAACCCCATAATAATTTTATTACCACAAATATGTTTATTAAATACCGCACACTTGATATTAATTAATTTTTCTTAAATCATGAACTCATTCATCAACTATTTACAACTTTTGCTCTTAAATACATTTTTATATTGAAAAAATTATTTTACACATTCACCCACACTGCATTAATAATATATAAAACTGAAAATAATTTATATGTCACTTACAAATTTTTTCACTTAACCCATGTGCCAGAAAAAATATATATACCATATATTATAGTTGGCATGTGTACGAAAATATTTTTTTGCAGAATATTTTTTAAGCCTGACGGCGCATTTAATGCGAATTGCCGGAATTTATGCTATTTGTCGTATGTACATTGTACATATATACAGCAACAAGGATAACAGAATTTTTGCACTTGAAACGACTTGCACAAAATATTTGCTGGCCCGCATCGTCATCCATAGCTGGTTCGGCCGACCATATCAAGATCATAATCTTTATGGCTATTGCGAACCAGCCAAAACAAGTAGAGCGACAAACAAGCCGAACCAAAGACAGAGTAGGGGTCCAGCAATGAATTTTTTGGGAGCTGTCGTGGGGGTTAAACCAAAAAAATAAAGATAAATTGTGGCACATAAATTATGGGTTGCTGAATTGGCAATTATTTGTTGTAATTTATTGTGTAATAAATTAATGGTGTTGTATGAGTGTGTGGCACAGCTTTGATAATATTTTCTTTATATAGTTTAAAACTTATTAATTTTCTAAAATAAAGCAACAGCTTTGAATTTCTAATCAATTCAAGACATTAAGCGTTACTTAAAACAAATAGGTACTTAAATGAAATAAGGCCTAGTAAATAGAGTTCAATATCTGCATCTTCTATTTGTTCCAAGCTTTGTAGACTGCGCACAGTGGTAATTAAAGTAAAAAAAAAATCGAAAAGTTTTTGGTTATTATGAATTTTACTTATATCTTAGAAAACAGAAAGCAGTACGAAACAAACATATGTAATGTCCTATAAATTTAGAACTATTAAAGCCACTATAACCAGAAAGTTTTGTTTTTCCAATTTTTTAATGAGTTTTCTTTTTGGAAATCATCTGCGCCAAATAAGTATTCACTCAGTATAAATCGCAGACAAATCAAAAAATTCAAGTATTTATAAAGGTTACAGGTATAGGGTATTTTGTGCTTTAAAAGTATTTAAAATTTTTAGAAAAATTATAAAGACTAAAATTCGTTATGACACCGGTTTACAACATTATTATTTTAGTAAAGGTTTTAATTTTTATACCCTGTACCGTATGGTACCAAGTAGTATATTAAGTTTGTGCAAGCTGAAAATGTATGTAACATATAGAAGGAGACGTTACCTAAAATATGATCAGGGTGAATAGAGAAGCCGATATACCCATGTCCGTTGTCTGTCTGTCTGTCTGTCGTCTGTCCGTGTGGAACGCCTAGATCTCAGAGATGGTAAGAGCTAGGGTCGTTTCACATTAGATCCCATATTATTCCATAGGAGGCAAGTTTATTTTATTTCTTCGATATCGGGGATAATTTATATGGCTCCCATGGGGGTGTTTGAGACGACCTCGACAAAAAAAACCGTTTTAGATGAATAATTCGTTGTATGAAGATATCGTAACCAAATTTTGTATTCGAAAGTTTTTATAGTTCCCAATCACTATATCAAATTTGATCGAAATCGGTTGATTATATCATATAGCTCCCATAGGACCGATCGGCCAAAATAATCTTTTTTGAATTCGCTATATTTCGTTTTTTAATAACAGATATCGTAACCAGATTTGGCGTTTGGAAATTTTTTAGACCACTTAAGCAATGTGCCAAATTTGAACAAAATCGGTTGACTATATCATTTAGCTCCCATAGGTCCGATCTTCCAAAAAATCGATTTTTTAACAAAATTTGTTGTGTTTCGTTTGTTTGTTAAGATATTGGGACCAAATTTGACGTTCGTGAGTATTTTATAGTTCCTAAGCACTGTACCAAATTTAGTCCAAATTGTTTGACTAGATCATATAGCTCCCATAGTACCAATCGGTCCAAAAACACGTTTCTTATACAAAATTCGATGTGTTTTGTTTGTATGTAAAGATATTTGAAATAAATTTGGCATCCATGTCTTTTTTAAGGTATTTAAGCACTGTGTCTTAAAGTACTTCTATAGGGAACGATCGGTCAAAAAACAAAATTTTTGCTTAAAAATTCTTCTGTTTTTGGTTTTTTGTGAAGAAATCGGACTTAATTACAAACTAGTGGTACAGGGTATCCTAAAGTCGTCCGCGCCCGACTTTACGTCCGCCATTTATATTTTAAATATAAATTCACTTATACTCAGAACAAGTTTGAAGTTACTATCTTTCCATACTTTTTTGTTCTTTCTTTCATTGGAGGTCATTAAAATTAGTTTAACCTGCTCAATCGCAGGAGCTTTCAATATTTTTATTTTTTCAATTTAAAAAAATTGTTTTTCTCTTGAATTCAAAAAAAAAATCGTTTAGATAGTTGATAAGCCCTTATACAAAATGGTATCATTTCCTACCTTCAAAAAAAAAAAAACAAATGTAATTAAACTTAAGAAAGGAGTTTAATGTATGAAATCGAAAATATTTTTTGATTTATACGAAACTTTAGTAAAATGAAACAATAAATATCGCAGATAATCTCAATATAATATTTTAGATAGGTCGTATTGCTTTAAATGCTAAAGGATTCATAACTGAATCGCAGGAGAGTTTTTCTCAAGACTAGAAATTAGCTTTAGTAAATCTTGAGAAAAGTATTTTATTAGCTTTCCAAACGCTCACAAAAATAATTTAACTAAAATATAGAAAATCACGAAAGCATCGAGTTTAATCTTGAGCTTAAAATATATACATTTTTTCTGGAAGTTGAATTATAATTACTTTTTGTAGTTGGACAAAAGTAATTTCAATTTTGTGTAGTAAGAGTAAAATTTAAATTGTCTTTATCATAGGTGTTTTTTTTTTATAATATTATCAATTTCATTTCTATTTGTTTAATTTTTATCCACTGTACGTCATCAAACTCATCAATTTCTGCCACTTCTCTGTTGTTGCTTCGATATTCATCCAGCTTGCTAAGCTTTCAAACAAATTAAGCGCTTGGCATTGTTTGTCACATGAACACACAAGCAAATGACACAAAGTTGTGCGCACAGATACTCTCACAGATACACACAAGCACTAACGCATACTGAGACAAAGCCATATGGATGCATTAAGTGCAGCTGCTGCATCAGGAGCAACAACAACACCAACAACTTGCATGCAATATGTAATGACTTAAGTCAACGATGTCAATCATTATTGTCATCTTCATTTAATCAATATATAAATACATGCATGGCCATATATATCTGTGTGAATATGCCTGTGTGTGGGTGTATCTGTGGAATGATAGGCCTAGCCAAACCAACAGAAGATCCAGAGTCGGACAAACACTTTAGTTGATGTCATCTGCCGGCTGTTGTTCCTGTTCTTGTTCAAATTGTTTTTGTTGTTGTAGTTGTTCGAGTTGTTGTCCCTGCTGTTGACAGAAACTCAATTCAATTCCATTCATTGCGTTTATAGTCTCGTCTGTCATCAAAGCTCTGCTGGCTCTTGTGTAGTTGTATCTGGCTGGATATTTCAGATTTCTGCATGCTTATTAGGGTGAACCTTATTTGCAAGCCTTGCACATAATTTCCAAAGTGCTTATGTCTAGTATTCCAAAAACGGTTCGTAAAGCTTAGTTGGCACTTGAGTCAATGTTTACGATTTCAGTACTTTTTACGATATTGCCTAAATGTATTATTTGATATACTGAAGAGTTAAGATAATTTAATTTAGGGCTGATCGACAGCCTGTTCCTTAAGCAGGTCGTTGACATTTCTTTACTTAACCTCAAGAAAGTAATTTTGTCAAATCATTTAATAAAATAAGCAAAGCTTTATATAAAATCACTTATTTGGAGCAAAAATCTACATTTATTTTTCTAAATTTAATTATCAATACTGTTGTATTATCATAGATCTAGAAATCTCTATTTGATATACAACAAAGATTGGCCTACATCCTATTTTATTTTTTTCATATTTTAAAGTGAAAGCAACATTTTTTAAATACGCCTGTTTGCCTAACTTTCAAAAGTTGGAGCCGCCATGGACCATATCCATACTTCCAATTAATTTTCAAGGCTGACAGTGTCTTTTTGTCTTTTCAATTACGCATAATTAAATTATTGCGCATACGCAGCATGTGACTTACATTTATCGAGACTGGTAGACCATAAGTGAAGGCAAAGACATAAATCTTTTTTTCTCAGTGTCTCACATAATTCTCTTCCTCAATCTTCCTACTAATTGTGGTCTTTGGTGTCGGTGTCAATGGTAGGGACAAAACCTTGGGCACAAAGCCAAGTTAAATCTGGCAGTGAATAGCAGCTTGACTCGAAGGATATTCAGCATATCCATCGATTGACGCATAATTTACGACTAAAAGGCGGCGCGGGTTAATCTTCTACTTGTTTGGGTATACATAGTATGTATGTGTGCATCTGTGTGCTACCAAAATGCTTTTAAAATCATTTGCATATCTGCATTGTGGAATGCTGTTGTTGCTGCTTATGAAATATTAGCGCAAATTAATGTCATGCTGCTATTTCTGCTTGTTGTAAAGCCATATTGGGAGTAGAAATTCGTTTAATAAATATGATTTACTTTATCCACCACTATTTGGTGCAAAATGTAATTTGTGAATTTTCAATTGAATTTCATATCTCAGGGCATTTTGGCAAGGGACACTAAAATTCCATTTATATAGATGGGATAGAATTATACAGAGTGCGCCATTTGAATGTGGTCGATGGAAATATTGAAGCAGACACCGGCCCAAACAGTCACTTTCTGATCATGCAGTGGAGTTTGATGGATAGTATGAGGATTTTCTTTCCCCCAAATGTGACAGTTTTGTTTATTTACAGTGCCAGATAGCGTGAAATGGGCCTCATCAGTCATTAAAATTCGCTCCCAAAAATCGGGCAATTACATTTAATGAACATTGTCACTATTTCCGCGTGTTCTTTGGGCGTGAATCGATTCATTATTCAATATTTCCATCGACCACATTCAAATGGCGCACCCTGTATATATAAGAATTTTTCTAGTAAAATTAGAAATATACGACAGTAAGTATTTTATTGAAGAAAATGTATTTGTTTTAAAATCTGCGTAAATTTCGCTGAAATTTTTCACATTGAGAAAATAAAAATTAGCTGAAATGTATTTGTATATGATTTATAAATTCAGTTTAGCCCAAACGGTGTCTATTTCTAGAATATATCAAAACAATTTGTTTGGCTTACCACATCAGCTTTTACATCAAAAATTTTTTGATAAAGCAACTGTACCAATAAAGGAAAAAATATTAAAAGCAAGTCACAAAGTTAAAGGCAACAGGTTAAGCCTTCAGGCTTATCTATGAAACATGACTGGTTCGAGATGACTTTAGATTCTTCCGATAGCGTATGATGTAAAGTAATTAAGTAATTACTACGCCATAGAACTAAACTGCCAAAATTTAAGAACCAAAACACGTTTCAATAATATATGGCTTCACTACGTATACGTTACATTTTTTTTTTAAATTCCAAATTTTATAGCCATTTTTTTAAATTTAAAAAACAAATTCTTTTTATATACCTATGTCATGTTTGCCTAATTAAAAATTTATTTAAAGCTTCGTGTTTATCTTACCTCGGGTTATTACTAGACAGTAAACTAGACTGGAACCTAAACACAGAGGATCGAAGAAAAAAGGCCACAATCGCCTTATACACATGCAAGAAAGCCAATGGACTTAAATGGGGCATGTGCCCAAACATAGTCCACTGGCTGTATACTGCCATTGTTAGACCCATACTCATGTATGGAGTCTCGATCTGGTGGCCTACTTTAGATAAGGGGACTAACCTTAAAAAGTTAAGTAAGGTTCAGCGAACAGCCGAACTTACAATTAGTGGTGCTCTACGCTCTACACCAAATGAAGCCTTAGATGCTATTTTAAACCTCCTACCACTGAACAAGGTAGGGAAACAACAAGCCATTCTATCAGCTTTACGCATGAGAGAGGCGAAAAAATGGAATGATCAAGATTTTGGTCATGCAAAGATTCTTAAAGGGAACCCACTTATTCCCAAAAGTACAGACTACTGCGTACCGCAGGAACATTTCACAACCAACTTCAGAGCCTATATTCCAACCAGAGAGGAGTGGAATACTGGGGTACCAGGCCCAGCAGGCTCGATAAAGGTATACACGGACGGTTCCAAGCTAGACGACCGTGTAGGGGGAGGGGTCTACGTCGAGGATTTCGACATTAGAATTGTTTTTAGGCTCCCAGATCACTGCAGTGTCTTTTTCGGGCAGAGGTCACAGCAATCCGGGAGGCTTTAGCAACAATAAAAAACCTACAAGTCCAAGATAAGAGTATCTGTATATATTCGGACAGCCAAGCGGCTATTAAGTCTCTAGTCTCGATGACTTCGTGTATGAAGTCAGTGAATGACTGCCGCTTGTCTCTAGGGGAGATGGCTGAGCAGCTTTCAATTCACCTGATATGGGTTCCAGGACACAGGGACTTTGAGGGAAACTACATTGCGGATGAACTGGCTAGGAAAGGAACTACCAGCATCCTCCTTCAAGATAAGGAGGGCCTGGGTATACCCATGGCCAGCTGTAAACTGAGAATACGAAATTTTTTCGTTCTCTGTGCAAATTAAACGTGGAATCGGACATCTCACGGCAAACCTGGCCGACATACTACAGTAAAAGAAACCTAAAAACTTTGCTGTCTGAATAGAGCCCAGTGCTCATCTGTCATTCGTGCCATTACGGGACACTGGTTGGTAGGAAACCACGCATCCCGTTTGAATGGTCCCCACCACGACTTCTGTAGAAGCTGTGGCGATGAAGAAGAGCTAGAGACGGTGGAACACTTTTTCTGTCACTGCCCAGGACTGGGCAGAAAAAGATTTAGGTTCCTACAGTCATATTTTGTAAACGATCTATCTCAGCTCTCTGAACAGAGTCCAAAATGCCTTTTAAGGTTCATTCAGGCAGCCGGATGGCTTCCTCAACTTTCGTAGGGGACCCATCAAGTGGGGCAATGTGGTGAACTGTGGTCCCAACTGCCGCCCTAACCTAACCTAACCTAACCTTCGTGTTTATCTTTGCTAAACAACAATATGTTGGCTTATTACACTTTGCAAACTTATACAAATTTCAGGTTTATCGTCACCATACCTCTTTAAATTTCACTTATTACAAAAAGTACTCTTTAAAAAGGACATTAAAATTCACCTTTAATAACTGAAGCAGCGAGAAAGTCACTCTACTAGGCAAAGGCTCTGAAATCTCTGACCACACTTTTCCGTTAAATTGACTATGACCAACAATATAAAAACAAAAAAGTCCAACAAATGTTGCTTATCTCCTGTGATGTGGTATCTCTGGTTTGTTGTTGGTATTGTCAATTTAAGTGAAAATGCAATTGGAATTTGCCATGAATATTTAAACAAGTGCTCACACCGCTATAGTGGCAAGTAGAAGATCATCAAATTAACTCAAGTGTTGAGCAAAGTGCATGCTTAATGCGATTTCCAACCCGAATACCGTCCAGAAGACCACATAACCTACCATAGACTGTCAGAGTGTCGAACATGCTAAAGTCACTTTGCTTTAGCTTTGTGATTTGTACCATGCATTTTTACTGCCCATTGTACCCTTTACTCAAGGAAATTAAGGGTATATTAGTTAAGCTCACAAAAATGGTGTATATAACACACACATCAAAGGAAATGGGTAAAGTTCCACAACCCTAAAATAGATAGGGTTGATAAAGTTAATATGTTCGTATTTCCTGAGTTGTTGAAGACTAAAAGAACTGAGAGCTTTTATATTCGCCGACAGCTATTTCTTATGGTTTTATACTTCGTTTCTTTGATACCCACTTACTTAACTATTTTATTCAAAAAAGTCTCACAAATTTATTTTAAAAATATAGAAAATATGTGTCACACCTTTCCAACAACCGATCCCAATTGTTATAATAAGTTTATTTAATATAGACTTCCGGGTTCCGGGTCATAGAGACATAGAAGGTAATTGCAAAGCAGATAAATTAGCTAGATTGGGTACAACAATGCAAATCCTGCCAGATAAAGCAAACACACCTATTCCATTAGCAACTTGCAAGCTGCTAATAGATAGATATACCATCAAATCCGTCAATGTCCAATGGACTCAATCATCAACCTGTGAAATAAGTAGAATGACGTGTGGCCAGAATGAAACATGGGCCGCACAAACCGACTGTTAAAACTTAACAGAACTGACATAAGAAAGCTAGTTGGGGTGTTAACAGGGCACTGCCTAATCGGAAGACACGCCAGTAGATTGGGGGCGCATTACAACGATTACTGCAGAAGTTGTAGAGACGCTGAAGAAGAAGAAACGGAAGAACACCTTCTATGCGGGTGCATGGCTCTGTGTAGAAGAAGGCTACAATGTTTTGGGCAAAGCTTTCTGGATGACATGACAGAAGTTGCAAGAATAAAACTAACAAAGATTGTTAGCTACATAAAGACCACAGGTTGGTTCAATGAGGACAGCGTAGAGTGAGGAGAGGGATAGCCCCGGTGGCATCACAAAGGGCCTACAATAGGCCTAGGTGCGTCTAATGACAGCCACTTTACCTACCTACCTACCTAATATAGACTTTACAGAGTATACAATAGTCGCAATTTTGTAACTTTTATCATCTCAATTGCGATTTTTTTTATTTTTTTTTTATTATCCAATAAATAAAAAGAGTTTAATGAATGTAAAAACTATAAATAAATTAAAATAGGATGGCATGGCAGGTACCCTTTGAATTTCCAGCGGGAAAACAAGCGTACAAAATAGTTAATTGCTCAAGTTTGAGGGAATTCGTTACCCAGCAACACTCTAAGAAGTATTTTCTCTGCAGCAAAAGTTTTAGACTTTAAATCATAGCGCAAAGAGTCTGCTCATAGATGTTTGCACAGTCTACGCCAGATAAGGCTACAAAAGTTAGCTCCTGTTTCGAAGCGTAGAGCCAGCTTCATAAGTGGCACGTCAAGGAAAATAACTCATACGACGTGTGTGACAGCAGCGAACCTGATTGCAAAGTTTGGTTTAAAAAAGTTGAAAGTTTGGTGGTTTTTAATTTTAAGCGTCACACAAATACTTGTATATAATATATGGCAGTTCCGTGAAACGAGTTAATCTGTTGATGAAATTTCAAAAGCACGTAAGAAAAGTTTACAAATGAATATGGCTATGCGGGCTTGGTATCAGTCATTCGTTTTGGTTTGTGCCAACTGCAATTAAAGTTTATTACATATTATAAATTTTTTCAAGAAAAATAAGGGCCACTGTTCTGTTTGATTAAGTTTTATGTTTAAGTAGAAGCTGTACAGGTGCTGTCCAGCTCAAACGCTGCATTACTAGCTGTGATTTAGTTAAGTTAATGCAAAAGTTCAAGACTTATTCAAATAATTTTGAAGGTTTTTATTTTTTGAAGAAGTTTTTGTATAAAATTTTAAGAAGTGTTTCATCGAAATTCATGTTCTTCTCGATTTTCACACATAAAAGATCTTACTATGTCGATCAAGGGTTGATTCTTCTTCTTCTTATGTGGCCATAACAACCCGATTACCAGGTTACGGCCTGCCTTAAAACTTCTCTCCAGGCGCCTCTGCATTGCGCGCGCCTTCTCCAGTTGGTCACACTGAGCGAAGACAGGGCCCCTTCCACTTGGTCTTTCCAACGCAGATACGGTCGTCCTCTCCGCCGACGGCCGCTGACTACCGCATCGAACACACGTTTAGCTGGAGCATCATCGTCCATCCTAACGAATTGTCCGAGCCAGCGAAGCCTCTGGATGTTGATACGCTGAGCAACGTCCATGTCGTTGAAGAGCTCATACAGCTCCTGGTTGGTGCGGATGCGGAAGTCATCGCCAACTCGAATAGGACCAAAGATCTTGCGCAGTACTTTCCTCTCGAAAACTCCCAAAGCAGCTGCATCAGTTAGCGACACGGTCCAGGCTTCCGCGCCGTAAAGAAGCACTGGAAGGATGAGTGCCTTGTAGAGTGATAGTTTTGTCGCGCGAGAGAGGTCTCTACTACTCAATTGCCTATTGAGACCGAAATAGCACCTGTTGGCAAGAGTGATTCTGCGCTTGATCTCCAGGCTGACATCGTTGTCGGTGGTAACGGTGGTGCCAAGGTAGATGAATTCCTTGACAACATTGAAAGTATAGCTGTCGGCCGTAATCTGGGACCCAAGCCGCCGTACGTCCCTACTTGTCAACAGCATATACTTTGTTTTGCCCTCATTTACTGCCAGAACCATTTTCACAGACTCCTATGTTGATGCGAATTTCAGGGGAGAGTATCTTTGATTCATTTTTATATTATAAAGCTGCAAATAAAAAGTAGAAATATTTTATAATCTTGTGTGCAATATGTATTTGATACATGTGCTTCAATATTTTGTAAAGGTTTAAAGTTAACGTACCTTACATTTTTATTATTTTCTAACCATTTGAAGAATTTATATAATTTTTCTTATATTACTCGTATAGTAGTGAAGCAGGTCCCGCTGCGTTTATAATATAGTGAGTAAATGGTGCCAAAGAATTATATTTTATTTCAATTAAAGTATATACAACGTAACCATAATATTCAAAACAACTTAACAATACTTTTTTTTTTTAAACTTTAAGCCTCGATTGCCTTCATTTTGCGATATTTTAAAAAATATTCTTAAAAACTTCATAAGTAATTTCAGCTCTTTAGTAGCTACCGTGTAGACAAGTCGTTAAATGAATATATAAGCAGAGGACTCTTAAAACAATGCAACGAGATTATCCCATTTTTGCTCAGAATTATCGAAAGCTTTCCATTTTTTTATTCCCTAAATAAAGCCATGTAGTAAAAATATTCATTTCTCTGGCTCCAATTATTTATTGTGAATATGATATAGACATTCTTTCCAAGTTCTTAAATGAACTTCTAGAGTATTTTCGTTATTCGCTAAAATAAATACATTTTTATTCATTTGACTGCTTTTAAATTTGGCAAAACAACCTGACTTTAAATTTTCTACAACCATTACTACGAGAACTCCTGCAAAGGCTGTAACATTTTCAATTTTCGTTAACTAGCCTAAGCCCTGACAGTACTTGTCCTTTTGTTCTTGTCGACATCTGGCCAAGCCCTTTTGCTGTCGTTATCAATGCAAAGAGAAAAGCGGGCTCTCAGGCCTGAAAAAGCATACTTCATTGTCACGGCTGCTGTCATGGCGGCACGCCATTTTGTTGATTTGCTTAACTGTACGTATGGCCGCATTACTTTTCCGAACAGACTGCGACTGTACACGATATCGTACGTGAAAATTGCTGACGAACTTGTTTACTTATCCAATCCGGTTGTGAGTAATTTTTTTAAAGCATTTTAACGGCTGTCAAGTGCCCGAATGTTTCTACTTTTGTGCGTTACGGAGTAAGGTTCGTTGTGGGAAGGATGCAAAATCCGAGCAGCATGAGTGTCTGACTTGCTAAATTTTGACATTTGCCGTTTTCAGTTTTATGCAAAAATGCAAAAAAATAAAAGTTCACCACACCAGAGGCCTACATGTAGATTTATATGTTCATATTAAAATAACGTTGCATGCTTTTAGGCACTTCAACTGAAGTAGGAAAGCAACTAGCACTAAAAAACTCTGCATAGTAAAAAAAAAGTACCCATATGCTGTAAATTTTTGTTTTTCTACTTTCAAGCATAACTCAATGCACAAAAAAAATTAAATATGCGTTTGATGAGTTGAAGTCGTTTCCGACATAGGGATACCCTTTTTCCTTAAGTAAATAAAAGATCAGATATGATAAAAATCGTACTTTTAATTTTTGTGCACCTTTACCTACGTCCAAAAAGAAGCTTAGAATTGAGTATTTATTAGACTTGGGCTTAACATGTATTTGTAAGATACTCATAATACCGACAAAAGGTAAATATTGCAATGTTTAATAAGCTCACCAAGGCATGCACAGAAAATTTGTTGTGGTCTTGAGATTAGGGCAAGAGATAAAGTTCAATTGATAAACGATTTTTTTTAAATTATATTATAATTTTATTTTTATTGAAAGCGTTTTGTGATTTTATAGCTTTGTTCAGTTTGCTTTTAAAAAGTTTAGCTTTAGTTCTGTTTTCTATTGGGTAAAACCTTATTGCGACAAATACCTTTATAGGGTTATTGAATATAGTCAAAGGGGCAATAAACCTTTATTTTAAGATTCCCATTTTGGTTTTACATTATCTTCAAATTGTATGAATTGGTCAAGTTGATACAAGATTTTCGCCAGAAATCATCTAAAGGAAAGAAGCACAATTTACATTGACTGAGACGGTCAAACAGAAAAGTAAATATCAAAAAAGTCCGAATCACACTCCGACATGACATCATTGCGTTCAAATTTGACCCTGATTGAATGGAATTGGCTTGAATGATAGTTATTTGTTGGTTATATGGTGGAACTTTTAAGATGTTTTGCAAGCGTTTCTACAAAATTACCATTGCGTCAATGTTAATTTCTAATGGGGGATTATTCAAAACAAAAAGACCGTCAATTGGTCAGTCACAATATCAGGACTTTTTGCATGTCAAATTTTCCAATTCCGAAAACAAGTCATGCGGGCCTTTTTTCTCTAACGTTCGCCGATTTTGATGATTTTCCCATTTTGGTAGCTCTACTATTATTTATTATCGATTATTTATCGAACCATCGATAACAGAAAATTGAGTTTCTCTTTGTCAAACCATATTTCAGATTTTTTTACTATGACATCTAAAACATTAAAAAAAAAATGTTGTATAATTATTATTTTTTTTTTGTAATTTCTTAAAATTTTTAGTTTTTAAATTGGCCTACTTATTGATACGAAAAGCCTTAAATAAATGTATTAAGAGAACCAAACCGTGTAAGTAACGAAAGATTCAAACAATTTTTTTACTGTATATTCAATTGTAGCCATTTGAGAAATGTCGAAACTTTTTTTAAAATGAACTCGTTTACAAATTTTGGTATAAGCCTCGCACTTACACTTCGCATAACAAGAGTGTGCATTACTTTTAACTTAAAGGGTAAGGGTATCAAAAATGAAAACTACAAACATCGCAACTTTTTCCATTCAATAACAATGAGAAGCCAGTTCGCTGTCCTTCTAACAAGTACCACATCAACATGGTTTAAATTCAAACTTTTTAACTGATTACTTTTGCCGTTGAGTGACATTTGGTTTGCGTATTAACTTAAGTGAGTGACAGCTCAACTGTAAATGTCTGCCATAAGCGTACCTCCCTTAGACCGTACCCAGGTTCAGGAGTCCTGGGACAGGACACAGTGCTTACAATAGCTATGGGAAAATGGAATTTTAAGTATATAACACTCAAACACTGATTGCCATGGGATTTCCAGTCATTTCAATTAAAACGATTTTTTTAATGACGCTTGTTTGTTTGGAAATATGATTTCAATCACATTTAGGAAATCAAGATATTACCACAGATTTCAACGAGAATTAAATTGACAGAAAGGTGCAGTTTAATAAATCGAATATTTATGTTTTTCATACTTATTCATAATAACTTCACAAATAGACTTTTATTGAAGCATAATTTAATATGAAATTTTAAATTTTACTTAGCTATATTAAATCATGGCTATTAAAGAAAGCCTATTGTTTTTAGAGAAAAGTGTTCTCACCGCAAGAGAAATCAATATTCTCCCAAAATATCTCCCAAAATCACCTCGAAGACAGTGAAGGAATGTATCGATGTACTAATAAAACTAACACAATATTTTACTATAAATCTGCTCTGGGGTTCCGGTCATAGAGACATAGAAGGTAATTGCAAAGCAGATGAATTAGCTAGATTGGGTACATACATGCCAATCCTGCCAGATAAGGCAAACACACCTATTCCATAAGCAACTTGCAAGCTGCTAAAAGATAGATATACCATCAAATCCGTCAATGTCCTATGGACTCAATCCTCAACCTGTGCAACAAGTAGATGGACGTGGCCAGAATGGAACATGGGCCGCACAAACCGACTGTTGAAACTAAACAGAACTGACATAAGAAACCTAGTTGGGGTTCTAACAGGGCACTGCCTAATCGAAAGACACGCCAGTAGATTGGGGCGCCTTATAACGATTACTGCAGAAGTTGTAGAGACGCTGAAGAAGAAGAAATGGTAGAACACCTTCTATGCGGGTGCATGGCTCTGTGTAGGAGAAGGCTAAATACTCTTGGGCAAAGCTTTCTGGATGACATGACAGAAGTTGCAAAAATAAAATTAACAAAGATTGTTAGCTATATCAAGACCACAGGTTGGTTCAATGAGGACAGCGTAGAGTGAGGAGAGGGATAGCTCCGGTGGCATCACAATGGGCCTACAACAGGCCTAGGTGAGTAAATGACAGCCACTTTACCTACCTACCTACCTAGCTATATTAAATTATTATTCTTAATTTATGAAACTTGGTTTAACAATGGATTTTTGCAATCAAGCTTTTGTTATGATTTCTGGTATTCAATACGCTATTGCACAGATATATTATCTGTTAACTACTCTTTTTGATGGGGAGCCGAAAATAATTCGATGAAATTTTAATTTTACGTCATTTTTATTATTATTTATGTACCAGTGAAGTCTATTCTAATGAAACAATAAGAGGTAAATATAATGAGCTTTTACATTGTTTTCTAATTTACGTTTTATGGCGCCAGAACCGTTGCCAATCATGTCTGTCGCACCAAGAATTGGAACTGCAATGAATTTGAATCGAATTGGTTTTCTGTGGCACCCCTGATAAAAAATATGTTTTAATTAAACTGTGACTAAGCTCTTGACCCCACTGCAATGTATTCTAAAATACGTTGTCTCTTTTACCAATATTAATTTCTGGCAGCCATTGAAACTATGCGTATAATTGAGCATGAAAATGTTATTAGCATTATTGGTCAGTGGATTACGAATAAAGTTACCAAAATGTGCACATACAATTTGCAATTAATTTTAATGTATTTTTAATGTATTTACAATTGTTTCGAAAAGTTTGTACATTGTCAATATTGACCAAACATAGAGCTTTGAGCAGTTCCTTTGTTTACGTCTTAACTGGGCTTTGGCTAGACTCTGCTCTGGCTAATATCATATTAACAACTTGGTTAGCCGCAAAGCAAACAAAATGGCTTTTAATCTAAGCATTATAATGAGCAAAATGTCTGCTATGTGCAGACAAAGAGAAGACAACAGCAACAACAATGGAGCTTGTGAGTACGGGTATACGCGTACACAGGGCGTATGCGAAATATTCATAAACTACATACAAAGTTGGGCAAAACAAAGTATTTCGAAATTCTACTAAAATTTAGTTGGCAGTACCAATCACTAATTTATAAGGATGGTAATTTGCTTTGGTCTAGCCTGGAACTTGGCTATGTCAATGCAGAACGGTCGATTTCCTTTTTCTTCTTCTTTGCTCTTGCGCTTAAGGCAGATGACCTTTTGTATATTTATTTTGCAAATCATAAACTGACCAAAGGAAGAAAAGGGCAGAGCTGGCACTCACCTATAGTAACGTCAACTGTGCACTTCATTTAATGGTTTTGTACAAAGGACCAAGAAAACTTATTTGCGGTTGCAGTTGGACTTGGCTTAGTTGACATTACCAGTCAACAATCATTGCAAATTATTGAAGACATGGCTTGAGCACGTTCGAGCATGTTCTCCTTATCATTGTTAGGGCTCAGAGTTAGAAATCTCACTCCATTTTGTGTGTAAATGATTGTGACATATGAAAATGACAAAACAAAGGACTGTCGCATTGTCTGTTGGTGTTTGCTGACCATGTTGTTGGTTTTGGAACGTCCCTTGGTAGATTGGCCTGAGAACTTGACCAACGTTTGAAAGCTAACTTGACTATAAATTGAATTGTTGTCGGACTAGTTAGCAATGTCTTTGATTTAAGCGGAAATTAGATATCAAAGTATCATGTTCTAGGACTGTGACAAGTTAATTGCTTATGACAACAGCTATGCAAGAATGATTTCGTAGCTAGATGTGTTGAGCAATGCTTTCCGGGACTTTTCAGCAGTAATACATAAAAATACTAACTTTTTAAGTGCAAACGGCTGAAATTAAATTTCACAATATAAATTGTTTTTTTTTTAAAATAAGGCTAGCTGCAGTCAATCAAGTGAAACTTGTACATTTTCCTACGATTCTAAAGATATATTTCCACACGATTCTAATTAACACTGTAAACTAAACTTGTTGCTTTGTTGACTAAATGAATGACTAACGTCAATCCAAGTGCCAACATCGACAACAATAATACCAAACACAGACGTTGCCCGAAGGCAACCTGACGTATACGTAATACAAATTGAAAAGCTAAGTCCTGTGCATTTGACTGACTGACTAAATGAGTAACTGACTCTGACTGCGACTCTGGAAATGTGCAACATTTCATAATTACCGCAACAACAATACTAGCAACATGGGGTAGCTCATAAAGGCCAACTGTGCCGCCATTGCTATGGACGCTAAAACAACAATTAAAATGGCAACAAATCAAGGTAAAGTTTTGGAAAGGGGTGTCTAGATATGGGCGTGGCAGAGTGCAAAGGGTTACTGTTTGCCTTTTTGAAACAATAAACGATTCTCAAATCGCCCAAGCTGAATGTTAACAATGAGCAACAGCAACAATTGTAATACAATAACAGCCAAGTTAGTACAAAAGGAAAACCCCAACAAGTACAAGCCGAACATGAAACACAAAACAGAAAACGAGTGAAACCGCGGGTAAAGGAAATTCGAAACCAAAGCCGAACAACCCTATTATCGTATCACCAACAAACTCGTGTTTTTTGTTGCTGTAGTTGTTGTTGTTGTTGCTGCCAGTTGTTGTTTCTCGTTAGAAATACATGAAAGTGCAACTTTTCGACAAGAGGAAATAAAAACAAGAAAAACAGGACCGCTATACACATAGTTATAATAAAAATCAGCTTGTTTCACTTTCCCCACAACAGCAAAATATTTTTGTATCCCTTCGAAAAGGTTATATTAACTATATCACAAATAATGGAAATTTAAAGTAAACTCTTTTTATATGAATATATAAAAAATGAAGGTCTCTTCTAGTTTTCGATAGCATAAAAACCTGACGGATAACAAAAAAGTTTTTCTAAATTTGATCGTTTTCAATAATTTTGCTTTACAGTAGTCGAACTGAAATTAATTGCATAATTTCACTTCATTTCGAAGTTACCATTCTTTTCTTTCAAAAAAGTTTCTTTAATTTTTTAATTCCGTTTTTTTTTTAGGCAGTCTTACTACGGCGCCAAACCTAAATGATCGCAAATGGTTTCATTTTACATTTTTATAATATTTTAATGTGTAAAAGCAATTATTAAGCCAGTTTTTATTTCTAACTTGAAATTACGCATACGCCCAGTTATAGTTTATTTCATAGAGGTTTTTTAAAGCACCACCCCATTTTTACTTTTCAACAAAATTTATAATAAAAAATCTTTTAAAAACATTCTTAGTTTTTCAAATGTAAAAAATCGTGTTCTATTAGGGCATATGGTCAGAAATAGCTTTTCCTGTTGGTTACAACATTTTTTCTCGACCAAAGCACTAAAGCGGCAGCCCAAACATTGTCTGTCTATATGTATGTGTGAGATGGCGTTGTAATGTAGGGGGCTGTCAGGACTGGTAGGGTCCTGTTCTGTTGAGTTGCTAGCATGTACATAGTTCAAAGTTGTTGGCCTGCAGCCCCAATATGGTTTGGGTTGCTCCCTTGGCCAACTCTTTTACACTGTCTGGCCAGGCAGGGGATTGGGTTTGGGTTTAAAGCTGGCAGCAACAGAGCCGCAGGTGCAAAGTGTAAATGAAGACTGATTGCAGTGCACATGATTTTGTCGACATATACACAAACACCTAGACACAGACTTTGGAATGAAGGTTACAAAAAACGTTAGCCAGCAATGCTTTGGCCATGTTTGCAAAGGGGGTAATTGTGGTTAAGTGCTGGTTTATTGGTTTGGCAAAAGGGCTTAAAGGATATGTATGTATGGGTTCAGGTATAGGTGCACGAGCTAGTTTTTTGGTAGTTGACTCGAATAGTAGCTATAATAATAACATTTGCAAGTTTAAGGGCTGTTTTTTTTTTATTTATTTGATTCCATTTTTTTTTAAATTCTAAAGGGCAAAGTTAAGAGTATGTCAAACATGAAAGTAATGAGCAAGTAAATTTAGGACACGAACATGCCAAAATAAGAAAGATGACCGGAAAAATTATAAGGAAATTTATTTATAATATGCTTATAATTGAAAGTGCAAGCATTAAATAATAATTATTATAGAGGCTATCAGAAGATGCTTAAGTTTTGGCCCAGTTAATTTAGTTCCTGTACAAATAGCGATAAGTGAAAACTGTATAAAAAATACCAATTAAAGTTAAACTTTGAATGAGATTCTCTTCTTTTTTTTTTTTTGCTAGTAATCATGATACATATTGTTTACATAAAACTAATCGCTACAAAGCAAATATAATATAGTGAATAAGAATAAAAAATTCTTAAATAAATTATTTGTACTTTAAATATAAATTCTATAAATGATTTTTTCCTTCCCGCCAATATACATATATTGAATTTAAAATAATTTCACTGCAAATTAGTTTTGAGTGTGGTGGCATAAAATTTTTTTTTTGTTTGGATGCGGTTATTTACGCCTCGAATAGTCCAAAGAACAAAACTTTTGGTGCTATTTCTATTTGCTAACTTCAAAACTTTTATCAAACGCACAGTCTTAAAGTCCAGGTATTAGGATCTATCACAAATGTTTTTTTTCAAACTTATTTAATTTACAATAATATGTATAAAATTTTACAAAAAAAAAAACCAAAAGTGTAAAAATATTATAGCTATCATTTTTCTATATAATATACATATCAATAAGTAAGTATGTAGAGAAGTGGCAAATGACGTCGGCAACTGAGGGTCTCATGAGAACAAATTTTTTGTTATAAATTAACTTTAAATAGAAGGAGCCATAAATGTTTCAGCCAACATATTCACTGAACTTAGCCCTCTGCGAATTTATCTTCTTCCAAAAACTGAACCCTCCGAATAAAAAAATTAAAGAGCTTTTGGTTCAACTAACCAGTGATTATCAAAAGTACGCCAAGGATTTGAAAGAAACGTTGAGTATAGCATAAGTCTTTACTATAACACTTTTGCCTTTCTGGAGGTTGGCCGAAAATAATATAATTTTGCATTTAATAAGTCAATCCTTACATCAAATTATAAATAACAAAACTTAGTAAGGATATTCAATTTTTTTTTAATCATTATTAATTGATTTTGACGGTTGCTCGCAGCACTTAGTTGAACAACTCAGAAGTTCCAATTAAAACGATCAAGTATTGTACCCTTCTTTAAAATACCTTAATTGTGCTTTAAAACTTTAAATGGCTCTATTTATTTTAATTTGAAAATGAACATATTATTATTATCAATAGTATGAATGCAATTCAATAAAATTGTACGAAAAGCCTTGCGCTTTTTCCTTTTAAAGCTATAGGCTGGTGATAACTTTAACATTGGCTAGAGCTCTCAGTACCCTCCGGAGACTTTCACCCAAACATGGTCTTCGTCAGCATTTAAGCTAAGCTACTAAACGCGACTTGTTTATTTGAATCGGTCTTTTCAAAAACCTCATAAGTCACTAAATTAAAATTTTTCAGGTATCAATTAAAACTGTTTCATACACAAACAAATGAGTTTAAACGGACTTTTTTATGCTTAATTATTATTATTTGAAGAGGAAGGATTGTATTGACTTATGTAGTTTTTACCCAGAATACGTATCTCCCTTTAAGGAACCATATTTCATCAAAAAAAGCATGTTGCAAAAATATGTGACTTATGAGGTTTTTGAAATGACCGATTCATTTGTAAGCTATTAGAATTTTTTCAGTTTTTTTTCCCACAACTACATGGTCCAAATGGTTAGCTAAATGTCGGCTATGTCGGCTATGTTGCCTTAACTAACTGTGACTTTCATTTGCACTGGCATAGAAAATGTCTGACGCTGTTTGTCGTTGCCACGTTTCCGGTATTTTCATATCCTATTTGCCGCCGACGCCAAAGCCAATGTTTTCGTTGTTGTTTCCGATTTTGAAAATGAGATTTTTGGCACCAATTCAACACTAAATTGATTTTGAACAATACAGCAAACACTGTATCTTGCAGATGTACTTATACATAGATGTAGATTTTGCTCTGTACATATAGAAGAGTGTCCCAATGCCTTTTGCTATCTTTGGCAATTTATCTCGCCATGATTTTGACTATGCCGTCGCGAGGCTTTTCCGTTTTTTGATTCTATTATGGAGGCAAAAACAACAAGGACAACAAACAAGCAAAAACCACTTTTGGGAGACCATCGTCAGTTGGAGACTTGCAATTAAATTTGGCCAAATAAAACCCATCAAATTCAATTTTAACGCTTACTGCACTTCATACCATGGTAATAATATTTTTACACAGCGGGTCAAACGAATAACTCAAAAGAATGATTTTAGCTAAATTTCTATATTTTGTTTCCCAACATTTTTTTTTACCAGTTATTTGTTAAGCTCATAATAATATGCATGCACAATAGTCATCAACTAAGTCAACAAATTAGCGAAGAACCGAAAAAAAGGCGGTTCGTCCTGAACATGTTTTTTAATACCATAAGAACCTTGTCTGGCTTGGGAATCGCGTTTCGTGGTCATCGTGAAAAAATGGATGAAGAAAATACTGTCTCTCATCAAACTCATCTCAAACTCAACTCGACGCTCGAATCCTCGAATTGGATAAAGTACTTGAGCAAAACGATTTCATTCGATTTATTGAATATCTTGGCTGATCAAACGCGAAATTGTATTATTAGTGAATGCAAAGCTGAATGGATTACAGCACTTATCAGAAGATATGTTGGAGAGATGGCCTTCTTTCCTTACATCCATTGTACAGCGCATCAACTCAACCTGGTTCTATCTCATGCAGCTGAAAAATTCAGCGAATTTTCAACTACTTCTCGCAGTCTCATCGGCGATGGGAAAACCCTTTGGAAGAAAGCAAAAATATGTCTCAAAATACAAAATCTTTCGACATCCAACTTCTGGAACAATTGAAACTTGAACTTTTTGAGATCAACTCCGACTGTCAAAGAGAGACACAAGATGAACAGTGTGCTGTGCTATTGGAAGATATCGAAAGCGAAGCGCTGTCACTGAAACGAAGACTCCATATCAAAGGCTTGAGTGATACTCGTTGGTCTGCACGTCTGAAAGCAGTAGAAGCAATTATTCAAAATCTTGAAGATATAATGGACGCAATCTTCTTTCTACTTTCGGCGATCAATTGACTATTTTTACTAAACCTGGCATTCAGTCCTGCAATTACAGAAAAAAGTAGTTTATCTTTTGATGGCCCAAAATTGTCTCGAAAATGTAATGAAGAACTTGCAAAACCTGCGTGAGGAGAGCAAGTATGAGTCTTTCGTTTCTCAATGGGAGAAGATGGGATGGAAGAATCCGGATTTTCAGAACATTAGAAAATGACGAACGAAAAAAATGCCAGACTAGAAAGCAGAGAACAGTTCTCTGGATATTGCAAGTATGATTCGTTCGTTTCTCAATCGAAGAAGATGGGATGGAAGAATCCGGATTTTCAGAACATTAGAAAACGACGAACGAAAAAGATGGCAGACAAGAAAGCAGAGAACATTGGATATTGCAACGAAACATCGCATTGGATACTTTGAAGTTCAGGACAGAATTTGCAGTGAATTACAAGAAAGGGCCAAAGGTTTTGATAAGATAAACTCACTTTTCGGATTTCTCAAACCTGAATTTTTCAAAACATGGAAGGGAAAGAATTTTAAAAAAATGTCTAATATTAGATGGAGAAATATACAACTTTTTTTACAACTGCTCTGAAGTATGTGTTAATCAGTTTTGCTGATATATATATTTATCACAAGAACAAGATTCTACCAAGCATAGTCCATTGCAATATTTAAACTTCAAACATGCAGTTTATTGCGTTTATTCTTGGCCATTCCCGTCAGCACTGCCAGCGCCGAACGTACAATGAGTTCATTGAAGAGATTCAAAGATCGTCAATGTTCTACAATGAGTGCAGAAGTATTAGATGATTTCAGCATACTTTCCATCGAACAGCAGTCCCTGAAGAAATTTTGCCCACTGGGCCTATTACCTTAAATCCGAAACTGTATATACTTTAACTTTAGTCTTTAAAAATAGAAAATGCTTTTACAAATAGCTGATTAACTAATTTTTTTTGCACACAGTAAGATTTTGTTTATAATAGCAAAAACAGTAGGAATAGTGTTTACACACTGCTTAATTCTACAACACTGCTTAATGTAAAAGTACACTACAGGTCAAAGACTTTTGTGCAACAAGCAGTGCATAGATTTCTTAAGTTGATAAATTTGCAGTTTCGTATACATAATTGAAAATAAGGACAACTTAAGAAAGTTATATTAAAACAAAAAAATGTTTCTATTCTGTTGCACAGCAGAGTATGCATATTAG
The DNA here is from genome assembly GCA_037043745.1 of Chymomyza amoena. Taxonomy (NCBI): domain Eukaryota; kingdom Metazoa; phylum Arthropoda; class Insecta; order Diptera; family Drosophilidae; genus Chymomyza; species Chymomyza amoena. Next base: position 43,396 of record JBAMAX010002473.1, read on the forward strand.
CATGTGTTCCGCCAGGCCTAGTTCGCTATCATAATTTTTCCACTGCTTGAACACAAAAACAGATAGCCTCATACAACGATATTTTTAGTTTTGCGAGGACGCCGCCATAATCAATAGTTGTGACTTCCTTTAATGGTTTTCCGGTGATTCAGCACTTCCGAAATTCAACGCTGCCTCTGTGGAGCTGCTCTGCTCCATTCTGTACACCACCATTATTTTTCAACACCAATTTTATTATTTTATTTGACAAAATTTTATCTTTTGTCACTTGTTGGACTTGGCTTGGCAGTTTTATTCTAAAGTTGTGCACTGAGAATTAAAAGAGTGTTCTTTAATTTAAAAAAGTTTTTATGAATTTTAAGCATTTTATAAAAACGTAATGAAAAATAAATTTGTTTAAGTTATGCAAAAGAAACAATGCTTTCTATCTCTTTTATCGTATTCGTTTTTATTTACACTCCTAAACACAAATACAGTAAAAAAAAATATATTTAATGTTGAAATTTTGACTTATTACATTTTTTTAAATTCATTTTATTTATACGTCCTCAGAATAAAAATAAATTTATATATAAATAATTCTTCATATGCGACATACCTCTATTTATTAACTAAATAAAACTACACTTAAACTTTGCATAATTATTATAACTTTTTAACCCTTGGCTGCAACGCATTTTGGTGTTAACATTTGAGAAGCTACACGCTTACCCAACTCAATGCATTTTAATTAAGAACCATTATAACCTGCCAAGGACCATGGATCCCGCTTCATCATCATCAACAACAACAACTGTTGCAAACTTTATGCTTTTGAATTTTTGTATAATTTTGTAGGAAGCAAGTGGAAAATGAACTCGCCAGCTTGCACTTTATGCCATGGGGCCAAACGCCTGCAAAAATAAAAATTATTTATATATGTGTATTACTATATAATTTTTAATCTGATGAAAGCTTCGCAAGCTCACAGTGGGCGACACCTTCAGAAGGGACATCCAGAGCAGTCAGAACGATGGCTATTATATTCGGGCGTTGCCAGGAATTCATTAAGGAATTCAATTTAAATGCACGAATTCATTTTTTAGCAGCACACGCGGCGTATGAGTAACGCCACTGTCATTCGTCCTTATAGTCAGGCATGTGTGTGTGTGTGTGCGTGTGTGGGTTAAAACTGCTGTTATTAATATTCATGAAAGTTGAAAAGTTTTTCGGTTATTTATTGTGTTTGTAAAGTTAAGGGTATCTGCAGAGCTGTGTGCATAAATTTTTATCATCACGAACAGTACGCATTTAATTCATCTCATCTCATCTCTTCTCTTTTCATTTTTTTTTTAAATAATGCAGATAATCATTGATTTAACGTAGCATTTGTAAAAATAACCAGTTTGGTTCGGGCAAAAGTTTTCATCGAATTTAATTAAAGTTTAAAAACAAATAGGTACTTTTTTTTTTTTTTGTTTAAGCATTTTATAATGACTCTTGCGTCATTAAATCGAAATTCGAACGCAAATTGTATTTTTTTTATTTTGATTGCCTGTTTGAAGTTCAAGATACTGTAAATATTATTAAGCATTTTTCCCTCACTTTAATGTGGTTTCTTTATCTTATTGCCCTTTGTGATAAGCCTATACTCTGTCCGTTTTACAACACTATGAAAGTTTCATACACAATGAGAGAAAATTAAAGATAAACAGTTGAAGCTATCCTTAACAAAATTTAAAATTTAAATTAATTGAGTTGATTAACTTCATAATTCATATTCATTAATTATATGCAAATTGCAAATATTCATAATTTCACTTAGGCCCATCAAGAAACGCTAACAAAAACTTTGTCTTACTATTTCCACTAAAAGTTCACAAAAACGATCTTTGACCAACATGTTTCTGGCGCCGTCATCATTTAATTTGCTTTATACGAGGTTGATTGAAAAGTTTCCGGCCTGACCAAGAAAAACAACGTTTTTAAGAATTTTTTTTTTATTTCTCAACATAATCTCCTTCAAGGCTGATACATTTCTCATAGCGGTGTTCTAGTCTAGTAACGCCATCTCTATAGACTGCTTCGTCAAGCACCTCAAAATACCCATTTACAGCTTCGATTACTTCTTCATTGTCCGCAAATCTCTTACCGCCAAGCCATTTTTTGAGGTTAGGAAACAGATAATAGCCACTCGGGGCTAGGTCTGGAGAGTAGGGAGGGTGCGGCATCAATTCAAACTTCAGATCGTTGATTTTAGCCATCGCAACGATTGACTTGTGCGCTGGTGCGTTATCGTGATGAAACAAGATTCTTTTCTTCGCCAGATGAAGTCGTTTAATTTTCACCTCGTGGCTCAAACGTTGCAATAAGTCTGCGTAGTATTGACCAAAGATAGTTTTACCCTTTTCAAGGTAATCAGTGTATATAATACCTCTTGCATCCCAAAAAACAGTAGCCATAACCTTGTTCGCTGAAAAAATTGTTTTTGCCTTCTTTGGAGTTGGTTCCCCTGGTCCAATCCACTGTTTAGACTGTTCTTTCGTTTCAGGAGTGTAGTGGTGGACCCAAGTTTCGTCAACGGTTATGAATCGACGCAAAATTCGCTTGGATTACGCTTATACAACGTCAAATTGGCGGTAGAAATTTTTTCCAGCTTTTCCATTTTCAAGAAAAATACAGAGGCGTATTGTTCGTGATGATAAAAATTTATGCGCGCAGCTCTGCAGATACCCTTAACTTTACAAACACAATAAATAACCGAAAAACTTTTTAACTTTCATGAATATTAATAACAGCAGTTTTAACTCACACACGCACACACACACACACATGCCTGACTATAAGGACGAATGACAGTGGCGTTACTCATACGCCGCGTGTGCTGCTAAAAAATGAATTCGTGCATTTAAATTGAATTCCTTAATGAATTCCTGGCAACGCCCGAATATAATAGCCATCGTTCTGACTGCTCTGGATGTCCCTTCTGAAGGTGTCGCCCACTGTGAGCTTGCGAAGCTTTCATCAGATTAAAAATTATATAGTAATGCGCATATATTAATAATTTTTATTTTTGCGGGCGTTTGGCCCCATGGCGTAAAGTGTAAGCTGGCGAGTTCATTTTCCACTTGCTTCCTACAAAATTATACGAAAATTCAAAAGCACAACAGTTGTTGTTGTTTATGATGATGAAGCGGGATCCATGGTCCTTGGCAGGTTGTTGTGGCTCTTAATTAAAATGCATTGAGTTGGGTAAGCGTGTGGCTCCTCAAATGTTAGCACCAAAATGCGTTGCAGCCAAGGGTTAAAAAGTTATAATAATTATGCCAAGTTTAAGTGTAGTTTTATTTAGTTAATAAATAGAGGTATGTCGCATATGAAGAATTATTTATATGTAAATTTATTTTTATTCTGAGGACGTATAAATAAAATTAATTTAAAAAAATGCAATAAGTCAAAATTTCA
>JBAMAX010002474.1:0-18108 GCA_037043745.1 Chymomyza amoena
ATTTTCGTGAATATCGGTTTTTGTGTGTATATTGCCATATATACAAAAACTGGTATTTTTGTTTATCAATGTTCGAGGTCCATCATCGTTTCAATCAGTGAGAACAGTGAATGGCATATTGTGTGGAACGTATTAAGAGACATGTCAAAAATTGAATTTGCTGGAAAATGTTTTGCTGGGGATCAAAATTTAGCAGATGCTGCTATTACTGCTCATCCATATCAAATACTTGTTCTATTTGCGATTATTTTGGCAACATGTTTTCCATCAAATCCACCTGAATTGTGGACAAAATATCAAGATTACTTATCAGAAGATATTTTGTTTCGAGTACGTCAAGCAAAACGTAAGCCAGTGATGAAAGTTTCCCATGAAGCTTAAATCATTGAAGATCTATGCTTGGCGATGGCTACTAAAGCATTAGGACAATTGGGAATGCCGTCTCCTAATCGATCAATGCATGATGTATTTCAATTAGAAGAAATGCAACGAATCAAACTAATTATCAGTTTAATCGTACTGCCCAGGAACGTGAATGTAAGAACGTGAAAGAATTCGGTTAAGACAGACCCGTGAAGCGCGACATTCGACTAATAATGATGCAAGTTTGAATCGAGCTGCAAACCAATCTAAAAATCTTATATTTTTCCATGATAAGCTAACTAGAGAATCTTACGATGTTTATTCACTTTAAGAGTATTTAAAAAGTTTGGGCAGGACAACGTCTGCCGGGCTCACTAGTATATATATGAAAGAAACTTACGTTTTGCGTGTTACGGATGTTCTCATAAACGCGTCGATGAATTTCAAATGTGACTTTTGCGCGTGTTAGGGGTTGTCAATACGGAGGGTTTAAGCCTTGTTTGTGTGCATTTGTTCGTGAGATATACGCATTTTTGTAGAATATCGTGACATATAGCATGGTAATACATTTTTTAACACCGGGTATGGGACATTACGGGGAGATAAAAGCGTAGTCGCAATGGGGTTGAAATGTAGTTTCTGTGGAGCATGAATTTATTAGAGATGCGAGCTCTTTTAAGAATACTTAAGTTCGTCCATACGTGCTTTTTAGAGAGTAAACTAATCCAAAAATCTTTGGATTGTCTAGATAAGCGAACTAGAGAATCTTTCGATGTTTATTGACTCTTTTAAGAGTATTCAAAAAGTTTGGGCAGGACAACGTCTGCCGGGCTCACTAGTTAATTTATAAAAGGGACTCAAACTGTGTACTTGAAGAATATTTGTTAAAGGAATGTCGAGTCATTTAATTATTTGAAAAAAAAATATCGATTTTAGGTAATTCAGGTCATGCTAACTCATGCGTTTTTGCGGCATACGCACGAATTCAAATCCGACTGACCCTAAAAGAAAAAATCACATAAAAAGAGTTATATTGAAGGTAATGCTCCTAGATATCGACTCAAATGAACAAACTCATATTTTGGTAAAATTTGGTCACGCTAGCTCTTATAAAACATGAATATATCGACTCGTGAGGTATTTCATAATTTCAAGTATATCAGGGGTGCCACAGAAAACCAATTCGAAGCCACAGACATGGCCAACAACGGTTTTAAAACCGCTGTTAGTCATGTATGGGAATCAAGAATTGGAATTGTATCGAAATTGAATCGAATTGGTTTTTTTAAAACCGTTGTTAGCCATGTCTGTGGCACCAAGAATTGGAATTGAAATCGAATTGGTTTTCTGTGGCACTCCTGTATAATCTCTTAATGCTAATCTTTTGCGCTCAGTGTATTGCTTCTGCGTTGCTGATGGGTTGATGGGTTGATAGGCTGATGGTCTGATGGGGCTCATGCTGATGCTGATGTGGATGCTGATGTTGATGTTGATGATGATGAGGCGCGTTTCCCGGGCCTTGGTCTGCGCATTTTTGCGTTTTCGTCCGCGCCTAAACCATTTGCAGGTTAATTTTGTGCTATTTAGTTCGCATTACGTAAATTTTCGCTTAATTTTGAAAATTTCTGCAGAGGCTATGGCAATGGCAGTGGCAATGGCAATAGGGGTAGTAGTCGTGGAAAGCGAAAACGCGACAGAGTTGGCATAAAATGAAAGCTGGAAAACCGCACCGCCATTTGTCGGGAAAATGCGGGGATATCAAAATAAACATATATTTTTATTATCATGTCGCTGGCAAAAGCCGTACGAAATGTCTGAGTCAGTTTTGTTGCCACTGTTGGGTTTTTGGCCATGTACATTGTATCAAATTGTTGCCGCCCAAGGACCTAAGCGGACCGCCGTCACATTGGGTATGTATAGGCGCCATGTGGCATATACCATCATGTAACGTGTGCCTGCCAAGCCTGCCAGCCATCCAGCCAGCCTTCTATGTCCTTGCCGCTTGCCAAGTTGGCAGTGATAATGAGCTGGCTGGGCTGGCTGGGCTGACTGGACCGGAGGCTGAAGGCGGCACAGACGCCTTCCTAGTTAATTAAAACGGTTTGAATATTATTTGTGCGCTTTGTGTTTACTTTCACATACAACAACAACAGCAACAACAAGAGGAAGATGTTGCCGAGAACGAAATTGGGATACCTATTATTTCGGACTTCATTTTGCCATTCGGACAACTTTATGCCGAAAGTTATGGATGTAGAGGACGTGCTCATTGTATCTGGGAAAAGCAATTAGATATGTAGCTCAAATATTCATTCAAAGAAAAGCAAAGAAAAGTACAGTCCATTTTATAGACAATTTGAACACAGATTAGATATAATCAAAGTAAGTCAAAGGTAGACACAATATATTTATTGGGATAGGGTTGGGCAGCGGATTTGACAGTGTACTTTATTCCACTTGGCTTATTTATTTAAATTATGGCAAGTTCTTCTTTGACAAGACTTGGACCTGTAAATATTTGTTAATTTAAAAAAAAAATAAAAAAACACAATGACAAGCTTAATAATAGCAATAAAAGGCGCACAATGCGAGGGCAGGCTGGGGAGTTATCGGAGTGGAAAAAGTTTGCCGCTTGTATCAGAATGGATAGTTAGGGTGACTGATGAGGGATGTATCTTTTGGGCTGCTAGAAGAAGCTTTATATATATTTAATCCTTTCACTCCTATGAGGAGCATAAGGCCAGAGTGGTTTAAGTAATTAGATAAATTTTAAGGCGGGTATCTGAATGGACCCGAAATGGAGTCAGGTATTGGGGCTGGCAACTGTATCCTCCAGATAGACATATGTGAGACAGAAACTCTTTTTGAAGAACGTGAATGCCCCGGTTGAATAATTTGTAAGTTCTTTCGTCGTCATCTCTATTGTGCACTTCTGCCCAAACGCACAACTCTGTAACCTAGTTCCATAAATATGTAGTGACTAGCTTGCAAACGGGTATTTTTCCATCTACCGACTGTTTGTTCACCGGAAATACCACCCTCTCGTACCACCCATATCTGGGAGACGTTCGCTATCCGCCACCTAGGGCTTTTAGCCTCCTCCCATACTATTTGGAAGATTCTTGTTAATTACTTGTGAAAGAACTTCGACTGCATCAGAACATCAACTGTTACTATAAGGCGTTATTGTGGACCGCTACTGGTTCCAAAAAATTATATTGACTTTTCGCTTTTTTTCACTATAGTATTCATCATCATTCTTCGCGCTACAACTATAGTTCTGCTTTGGCTTTTTCAACAGTATTTCCCCAATAATCCTCCAAGCTTAGAACATTTAATTTTTCTAAATCATTTTTTACTCCATTTATCAAACGTGCTAGGGGTCTCCCAACTTCTCGTGTTCCATCTGGTTGATTGAAACAGATTGTTTTAAAAATTCGGTTTTGGAGTCCGGATCACCTAAGTCTTTGTGACTTGACGTGCACAACTAGACTTTTTTCGCTATCTTTATAACATGTTTGTTTATTTGAAGGTCCACGGTATCCACATTGAGGATTTGGTGCAAGGTCGAATTGCTTATGTAACAATCGCAACCAGTAATAAGGCGCAATGCCGTATTTTGGAATGTCTGTGGGGTGTTCCTGGGGTGCTGATGTCTCCAATGGTATCCTGTTATCGGCAGACGAAACCCTTAATTCCTATTCTTATCTACGTGATGCACTCTGGTTATCTGAGCAACGTTGATGAAGATACTGTAACCAACCCGTGTGGGAGAGAGGGAGCTCTCATTATTAAGGCCATTCCAACATACTTGGCCTAAGGGTTAAGGAGTGTACGCATTGAAAGGCGGATGAATTGCATCGTCAATCATCGGCAATCTTTGCGTAATTTGTAACGGCTGCTTGCCAGGTTAGGCGCGGCTGTAAGCGGGTGCCCGTCTCGGATCGAACGGTGACCCATCGACTTTAGCACCAATCGATGTTCAAACATTGAAAGCAACAACAATGTAAACACTACCCCAAGAGGTAATCGTCTTAATACGAGAAATCCTCCTGCTTCGGCAGCTGGCACAAGGACTTTGAAGGTGCCAAATCCACGCGAAGACATCACAATGAATGAAACCAAGAGGCCCTATGCTCCACTTGGAGACGAGGATGACAGAAGAAGAGAAGTGTACGTAAGCGATTCAAGCGAGCCGGCATACCCTAGATCTGGATAGCGTACCTCCAAGTGGGTACCACAATTGTGTTATAAATCGCTCTTTTGCATCGTAGTGTAAGAGGACTCTTTTTTATTCAACACCCAATATATTTTGGTCATTTTAAAGCGCTTTGGTTAATGTGTGATGGAAATGTTAGCTAATGTCGAGTATCACCCCAAGATATGATGAGGGGCTGGCTATGCATACTGCGGGTGGAGTCTTTCTCTTTAAAGTATATAAAACCGGCTGACTTTTGGTTACATTCCACCTGCGAGCCCAGCTCTCAAGCAGGTGAACCAACTCTTGTATCCCGTCAGCTGCTTCATACTCGCAGGACGATGTGTAAAATATTGCCAGGTCGTCAGCGTATGAAGCGATTAGCATTTTGTCGTTCACAACAGTCTGCATTAACTCCATTGGGGTAGGGATATCGGCTATGTACAGATTGTTAGGAAGCGGCACAAGAACGTTTCCTTGAGGTACTCCAGCTCTCATCAGCCTGCCAGTGAAAAACGTGTCTTCTTTCTTTCTTGTGTCCTCGAGGAATGATCGCAATATGCCAAGGTTAGGATAGGTTTGGTTATATAGGCAGCTCAGATAGTGACTGAGATCACCCAGAGACCATGAGGTCCATTGTGTTGCCTAATTAAGAGAAGGGCACGAAAGGAATTAAAGAAAGGAAGGGATAGTGGAGGAGGATCAAAAATTGTACATACAGTCTCTCTGTTGTAGAACCATTTTGAGGATTCGATAAAAGCAGCCAGATCTGCTATGGGCACAAAGGCTAGGCTGTCAAGATCCTCAAGGAATGGTTGGTCGCCTCTGCTTTGCGCGCGCATTGTCCAATTAGAAATACCAAGGGAGGATAGGTTCTACTCTACTTAAGCTTTCCATTGAAGTCATGGTCGTCCCCTTCGTCTTCCTCCGTCGGCTTTCGCTTCGAATACCTTTTTCGCTGGAGCATCGTTATCCATACGTACGATATGCCTGAGCCAGCGCAGACGTTGTATTGTGATGCGCTGGACAACATCTATGTCATCGTAGAGCTCATACAGTTCGTGGTTCATCCGTATGCGAACGTCGTCCTCAAAACGAAGGGGACCGAAGATTTTAAGAAGAATTTTTTTTAAACACCCTAAGAACAGATGCATCTGTCAGCGAAACAACCCATGCTTCTGCACCGTATAAGAGCAAGATGAGCGTCTTGTAGAGTGTTAATTTTGTTGGTCGAGAGAGGTCTCTGCTACACATCTGCTTACTGAGACCATAGTAACACCTATTGGCAAGTGTGATTCTTCGTTTTATCCCCAGGCTGCTGACATTTTCGATGTTAACGTCGGTGCCAAGGTACGCGAATTCCTTGACCACTTCAAAAGTATAGCGGTCCGCTACAACATGGGAGCCCAGACGCCGAGCGTTCCTGTTCGTAGACAACATATACTTCGTCTTGCCCTCGTTTACCACTAAACTCCACTTTCGCTGACTCCTTTTTGATTGTGGAAAATACAGTAGTAACATCTCGCTTACAACGTTGAATGATGTCGATATCATCAGCGTATGCAAGAAGTTGGACACTCTTGTAAAAAAGTAGTGCCATTGTACCCCTTCTGTAGTACCCCTTCCATCAGGAAATTGAAGACGTCGCATAATAGAGGGTCGTCTTGTCTGAAACCTCGAACGGTATTGAAAGATTCGTAGAGGTCCGTTCCCACCTTAACAGAGCTGGTGGTGCCGCTCAATGTCATTCTGTTTTTATAACTTTAAGTTCATAATCGAATCGGTGAAATCAAACAATCCAAAGGAGTATTATATAAACTACCTCCATATGTAAAACTTTCAATTCATCAAATTTACAAATTCTTATTATTCTCTAAAACTTTCGCTGGTACTTCTCAGCCTGCCCTCGTACTTATATGCTTATGTACTTACAACATAAATGCAAACATATAAACATAAGATAAAAGATATTGAGGTTGTGCCTTGTCAGCTTGCCGGGGTGTAGAGGGGTTTAGGGTAGCAAGGGATTTTTGTTCTTTTGTGCTCATCCGATTCGAAATTAATCTAATTTACAGCATAATAAAATCGAAAATGAGACACAAAGTTTAGAAGCTAATCTAATTGTAAGATCCACGCACACACACACATACACAGCATCCATCTTAGTGTAATATATACACTTATATACTTTGCGTGTCGCTGTCAGTAAGACGGAGTCATGTTTTAGTTTCGGCTAAGTCCCAAGTAAACCCCATTGAGTCTAAAAGACGTAGGCGTGCGTGGAATAAGATCGTAAAAAGTACAAGCCAAGCTTTTTTACGACTTTCCCCGTACACACGGACAACACTTGGAAGCTGACGAAAAGAGTGCAAGTTATTTTTTTTTTTTTTTTCGTTCTGCCGCCATTTTTATTTCTTTTCAATGGGCCGACGCGCCGACTTTGGCCATTAACGTGGCAAATATATTGATGCCCCCTCGACTGACCGCGACCCAAAAGATCCTGAAGCACGAATGTTACACGATAGATAGCACTGTTAGTAGGGGCGTAGGGGCGGGGCAGACTTTTACTGTTCACATTGCACCTGGACTGCTTGCTGCGTATAAGATTTGGCGCAACGATGGCGCCAATAAGTGGCCAAGTGGCCAAAATGGCTAAAATGCTCAACAGAAAAGCCAAAAAAAAAAAAAAAATGGCCAAGTGTGCAGCATGTGCGGTAAGAACACTATAAAAACTCAAGTGCGGCAGGGGCATTGAGTTGGAGGTTGGGGTTTCGACTTGGGGCTTGGGGCAATCGGCCCGAAGCTGAGGAATAAACGAGAAATGCTTCATTTATTGTGTCGCACGCATTTTGACGGCCATAAAAAATGTCGGTATTATTTAGTGGTCGTAAAAAATTAAGTTGGCCTGACTTGAAGTCGCCTCCTCTTGATCCTGCTCCTTGCTTTACTGACACTGGCGTTGGGCCTTGGCCCCTGGCCCCTTGGTTGTTGTCTTTGCAACTCTATTGTGGCAGTAAGCCGCGCCTTTGGCGTAACAAACAAAATAAATATAAACAAATAAAAAAAAAAAAAATACCAAACAAAACAAAAAGTATTCATAAAAAAAAAGTAAATAAAAATTGCTGCAATTGCTTAATCCAGCATTAAAATGATTTATTTTTATGCTGCAAACAAATTTGAGGCAATGGATAAATGGATGGATGTGATGCTATACCTGTGACAATTCAATAAGTATATAATTCGTATGCACAGGTAGTTCTTGGCAGCTCAAGGACCCCCCCAAGATGGCCCATAAAATGCCACAAAGTAAGACAAGTCTAAGAAAATTCCAGTTACAATTTCCTCGTGGCTAACCGATAAATGATTTCATTTATAGAGTGTCCCATATTTATTTTTAGCTTTTTAGAGCTTGGAACTTCTGGTTCGTAAGGCTGGAACTTAAAAAATGCCAGGAGAGAACAAATTTTTAATTATACGCTGATTTCAAAAATAAAAACATAACCTCATAAGAACCAGCTGATTCAAAATCGTACCGGGAATAAAAACTTTTTTGTTTTTATATATTACTCGTGAGCCCGTCAGACGTTGTCCTGCCCAAACTTTTTGAATACTCCTAAAGTGAATAAAAATCGTCAGATTCTTAGTTAGCTTATCTGAAAAAAGATAAGATTTTTAGATTAGATTGCAGCTCGATTCAAACTTGCACCATTATGAGTCGAATGTCGCGCTTCACGAGTCTGTCTTAACCGAATTCTTTCTCGTTCTTAGCGATATTCTCGTTCCTGGGCAGAACGATTAGATTGATAATTAGTTTGTTTCGTTGCATTTCTTCCAATTGAAATTGGAAATTTCTTCCAATTGATCGATTAGGAGACGGCATTTCCAATTGTCCTAATGCTTTATTAGCCATCGCCAAGCATAGATCTTCAATATGAATTAAAGCTTGAAGTACTCGAAATAAAATATCTTCTAATAAATAATCTTTATTCTAATAATAAATCCACAGTTCAGGTGGATTTTATGAAAAACATGTTGCCAAAATAATTGTAAATAAAACACGTATTTGATATGGATGAGCAGTAATATCAGCATCTGCTAAAGTTTGATCCCACTGCAAATCATTTTCCAACAAATTCAATTTTCAACATGTCTCTCGATATGTTGCACACAATACGCCATTCCCTGTTCTCAATGATTGAAACGATGTTGCACCTCGAACATTGATTAACCACAATACCAGTTTTTGTATACATGGCAATATACACACAAAAACCGATATGTACGAAAACGCGTATACCTCACGAGCCAATACACACAGATACATCGTAATAGGCTTAAAACCTCCCTATTGACAACCTCTAACACACGCAATAATCAGATTTGAAATTCATCGACGCGTTTATAAGAACATCCGTAACACCTAAAACAAAAGTTTCTTTTATAAATAAAGATTATTTTGTAAATTTCCTTAAACAGATTGTAAATTAAATATATATATATAATATTGTACAAAGAATAAAAATATTTTTAATAACTATTATAATTTTTTTTTTAAAGTTTTAAAATTTAACAAGGGTTTCCGATTTTTTGTACAAGTATCGCTAAGAAATCTTAATTTTTTGCGGCAAAGTCTATATAAGCAAATTAATCGGTCACTCTCATTCATTTCATTCGGATTCGTTTTTTTGTGTTTTCCCCATTTCATCTTTTTTGCGATCTATTCGGCTGATACTTTGACCGTACTATTCAACGAAAATGTAAATTTTTCTTGCGATAGTTGCGTAGTACAACAGTTTCTGGAAGATCTAGACCAAGTAATAAAGTGCTCATAATAATAGGTATTCCAATTGCAAGCTAATTTTTTCAATAGATCTAAATATGTGACGATTTTGTTCAGTATAAAGTGATCTGCTTTGGACTTTGGACTCGAAACCAACAATCCTAGAAGAATAAAAAACAACGGTCTCGAGAAAATTTGTTTGGATTTTATTGAGATTAGAGTAAAAACAGTTGCGGATCCAGAATTTGATCTCAAGAGAGTTTCTCAATTACAAGTCTATATATATCAGAGCTCCCAAAAGACTTTCTACCCATTTTCGAAACTTCTAGGAGGTGTGAACCCGAATATCCCCTCGTGGATTAGACAATGGGTGGAAACTAGACCCGTTGGACCGAATCTGTAAGCGGACATTCTTTTAGTTTCTTTTATCATTAAAAAAATAAGATCTTGAAGATCTTATTGGATCATCCTGTATATACTATATTCTATTCTTGCCCTTGACAATTCCCATAGCTCTCTGCTATTTTCAAATAATAGTAATAGAGTTTCCCTTTTTGTCAAAAGGATTTAAAACCTTTTTTTCTGTTTACTGGACAAATTTATAGCATTTATTATATAATATTTGCTTTGAAGCTTTATTGTTGATATTTTATTATGAAGATTTCTGATACATAGTCGCCAGGTCTGGTTTTACAGACGTCTCCTCGCTGTCAAAATTGTCCTATGACATATCTTAATAGGGACGTTTCAATCATCTCATCGGCGATGTGTTTTTTGTTTAGATCTTAGATGCTGGACAAATGAGAAAGAAAATAACTTATAGAAAGATGTTTATTAAAAGAATTTAGCAGCTAATTGATATTTCACTTGAAATTCTAAACAAATTGCTGTCCTAATAAAAATAATCATCATTCAAGTTATTTACATCCGATTAGTTATTCATTTTTTTATTCAAAGGGGTTCAAAAGCTTATGGGCCTTGGGTAACGATTGAAACATGTCCGTCCATCTGTTTATTTATTTTCCAAGAAAAAGGGTCACATTATCTCGACTTTGTGCCAACGTAATTTTTTTGTTTTCTTTTAGGGGTACCCCACTTCTAGCAGATTTTCTTAATAACATCTCCTACGCAAATTGAGCTAATCTGTTTTCTTTAAATTTTTTTATTGCAGCTGGATGTAGTATTCCTTATACATGGGAGCTTATGGGTGAGTTACAACTTTTCTCAAATTTATAGTTTTTTTTTTTATAATACTGCAGATGAAATTTTGTGTGCCAGTTTAAAAAGAAAAACGAATAAGACCCCAAACTATAGTTAAACGTATTTTTACAGTCATCGAAATTAGTAGGTAGAGTCAATTTAGCATAGATCTTAAAATAATGGCAATGTATTTCATTCCATCCGGACATATGGGAGTCAACGTGCAAAGTATGCAGGGGGCAGAGTCCCCTAGTTGCAATCAGCTGGTGCTTGAGAACCGTTGTCATACGAATTTTTTTTTGGTAAGCAGTTCTTCGGACGTGCTCTATAAAACGAACCCAAATATATATTTCGGACTCCGAATTTTTTATATGTTTTGAAACCGATTGTTTTGTTGCAAGAAGCCTTGGCACGAATTGGCAAAATACGAGGTTGGTCTGATAAGTCAAAGATCTGATGACTCGACGAAGGCCGCAGAGAACAAGCGAACTATGCTCCAAGCCGGAACTTCAAAGAGCTTTGCGGGAGGATATGGTCGAAAGCAAGGGTATCCCTTACGCTTCTTCTTCTTAGGGACCTTACTAGGGGCTTTGGCTTGCTTTGATGTGGAAGGGAAATCTCTTAATATCGAGACCGCCGATGCCCCTTCTTGGTCCTGCTCCTTATACCTGTCCAGTAGGTTAGACTGCCCTTAGCTTCGATGGTCGACGCCAAGGGTATCCCTTATGGTTCTTCTTAGGGACCTTACTAGGGTCTTTGGCTTGCTTCGATGTGGAAGGTAAATCTCTCAATTTTGTGGCCGCCGATGCCCCTTCTTGGTCCTGCTCCGTATGCCTGTCCGGTAGGTTAGACTGTCCTTAGCTTCGATGCTCCCCCTCGACCTTACCGGCATAGTTGACCGCATTTAGCAAATACTCTATAAAGTATGTAAGTTGTCCCAAGAAATTGTGAAATGTTATTCACCTTCTTCCTCTCAAAAGCTGCTTCAAGATCATCCCACTCCAAACATTTATCGAACTCTTCAGACGACTCTCAATTAGTTACTCCCTTAATCGCTGCTTAAACTAAACTTAGTTCAATATTTAAGTGACGATTTTTAATTTCCCGTAAACCAAATAGCAAATACCAGCTGCTTGGTTTCTCGATGGAGAGTCATCTTCTTCTTCTCACTCTGGTAGACCGCAAATGTTGTGGCAGTTGGTTTTGTTGGTGTTTTTGATGCTTCTGTTGGCTGGGAGCAGCTTGCGGCTTGTGTCAAACAATTTCACATTTTGCCGCTGGCTTTCGCTTGCATTTGCCAATCAATAATCGTTTTGTGCGATGTTGCACACCTGCGTCTGACCTCGACACGTTTCATTTCTCTCCGAGGAATTCGATTTTCTTAACAAAACACACAAGCACCCCCCGAACTCCCGCGACCCAGCGACCAACCCACAAACACTCTAATACAGCGGTAGACAGAGTGTCGAAGCTGAACGCGTGGAACGTTTACACTTTGGACCAACCCCTCCATCCGCCATCCATACATTACGGTTTTGGCTGTTTCGAAGTAGTGGTTCCTAACCCTCAAATACAAGCCCTTTTAGTTTGTTTTTTTTTGCTCTTTTTATTGTGCATTACACAGTTTTTGCAATTGCACCGTTAGCGTCGTATGATTTCCCACCCGACAAAAAAAAAACGTGGATGAAATATTCTGAAATTCTTCATCTATAATACTATACGGTCGTCTTACTCTCCTAGTGCAGCATAGGGCCTCCTCTCCATCTGTAAACAATCATATTTGTCAAGATGCACTTTTATTTTCTGGGTAGGGTGTTTTCGAAATCACATGGGCTTCAGTTCCATGTTTCAATTCCACTTGTTGCGGCAGTCCCGTCTATAGCTCTCGTAAATTCTTATAAATTAAGCTAAGCGCCCGAAATGTCTCAAAATGAAAGCCATTCCAGCATGGAGTAACCCCTTAGTTTAAAAAAATAAAAATGTTCTAATATTTTTTTTAGACATAGACGAAAAAATAAAAATAAAATAGAAATATGTTTTAACAAGTAACGTCACGCCAGAAGATGCTAAGGTTTTTAAAAGAAGCATGGGAAGATGTAAAAATAACAAAACTATTCAAAATCATACCGAAAAATATTTTTTAACAATTCGCTAAAAATTTGCGATTTGTCCAAAAACCACTGTTTTTTTTTGTAACGTAACGCCATGTGCAGTTTTCTTGTTGTTATTTAATCGCTAGCTCCGAGTATGAAAAAGTTTCTAACTAAATGCCAGTAAATAAAAATATGTTCTAAGAAATAACGTCATGCCAGATTCTAAAGCTTTTAAAAAAGCACAGGAAGATGTTGTAAAAGTACCAAAAATTATTTTAAATCAAATCAAAAAATATTTGGTATATTTTTGTAACGTAACTCCATGTACAATTTTGCTGTTGTTGTTTAATCGCCAAGTCCAAATGTGAAAGTTATTTTACTATAAGCAAGTAAATAAAAATATGTTTTAGAGTAACGTCACGCCGAATTCCACGTTTTTTAAAAAAGCATGAAAATTTATTGTAAAATTAACAAAAATTATTTAATATCATGCCGGAAAATATTTCGCCGCAATTTGATAATTCAAGTCAGAAACCACAGCTATTTTTTTGTAACGTAACGCCATGTTATTCGCTAAATCTGTGTGTGAAAAAGTTTTGACTAAAGGCCAGTATGCAGCAGCGCAAAAGCTCTGAAAATTTATAAAAAAATGCTATCAAAATGCTTGCGGCAACGAATTTTCATCCAGTGCTGGCCATTTTGTTTTTTTTGTTTTTTGCTATTTGACGCATAGATGGCGCCAGCAGCAGCATCACTTTTTTTTGTTTTAGGACCAGCAACGCAAAAAGTCCTGAAAAAACGCTATCAAAATTCTTAGGGCAATGAATTTTGAACTCTGGTTTACAGCCTTGTTGACTACCAGTGCTGCCCATTATTTTTTTAAAGGCTTTAAAAAAAGCATAGAAAGACATGAAAGTCTTAACAAAAATTATTTAAAATCATTCCTAAAAATATTCATGACCAAAAAATAAAATCATATCGAAATATATTTCTCCGCAATTTGCTGAAATTTGCGATTTGGTAATTCAAGCCAGAAACCAATGCTATTTTTTGTAACGTCACGCTATGTGTAGTTTTTAAGTTGTTCTTTATTAATAAATAAGTTATTAATAAACCTTTTACCCGTAAATTTATTAAAAAATTCTATCAAAATGCTTAGGGCAACGAGTTTTTATCCAGTGCTGCCCATTTTTTGTTCTTGCTTGTTGCTATTTAACGCATAGGTGGCGCTAACAACAGCAACACATTTTTTGTTTTCGGGACAGCAAAGCAAAATGCCTGAAAAAAACTCCTGTCAAAATGCTTAGGGCAACGAATTTTGAACTCTGATACGCAGCCTTTTAACAGTGCTGCCAATTATTTTTTTTGTTGCCACTTGAAGTGTAGATGGCGCCACCAGTAGCAACACATTTTTTGTTTTAAAGTCAGCAAAAACTTAATAACGCCTGAAAAATCTTTATTTTAAAAAAATATTATCAAAATAATTAAGTAAAAAAATGTTACTTCCTGGAGCTGTTTTGCCCATTTACATGTATATAGATGGCACCAGCAAAAACATTAGCAATTCTGATATTAATGTGCAGCTACTTATTTTGATTTTGACCAATCGTTCCTATGGGAGCTATATGATACAGTCAACCGCTTTCAATAAAATTTGACACAGTGATGAAATACCTTAAAAAAGATCTGAATGCAGAATTTAGTTCAAATATCTTTAAAAACAAATGAAACACATCGGATTTTGTATAAAAAATTTTTTTTTGGAACGATTGGTCCTATTGGAGCTATATGATACAGTCAACCGATTTGGATTAAATTTAGTACAGTGCTTAGGATCTATAAAAAACTCACGAATATCAAATTTGGTCCCAATATCTCAACAAACAAACGAAACACAACAAATTTTGTTAAAAAAATCGATTTTTTGGAAGATCGGCCCTACGGGAGCTATATGATATAGTCAACCGATTTTGTTCAAATTTGGCACATTGCTTAAGGGCTCTAAAAAATTTCCAAACGCCAAATCTAGTAACGATATCTTTATTAAAAAACAAAATATAGCGAATTTTGATTTAAAAAAGTTATTTTGGCCGATCGGTCCTATGGGAGCTATATGATATAGTCAACCGATTTTGATGAAATTTGGTAAAGTACTTGGGAATTTTTAAATACCAAATTTGGTTACGATATCTTCATGAACAAACGAATTATCCATCTAAAACTTTTTTTTATTTGTCGAGGACGTTTCAAACACCCATATGGGAGCTATATAATTTATCCCGATATCAAATATGATATCTTTTTCACAAATTTTTTCAAAATGTAAAATAACTTTTTCGCGTTTTTTGTCACGTCACGCCATATTCAGCTATACTGTTGGCTTAGTTATATTACGTTTTTGCAAAAAACCCCAATAATTATGATAACAGACACCAAAATTTAAAAAAAAAATGTTTAACATCTTATTCCAGTTTTTTGTCACGTCACGCCATATTAAGCTATACTGTTGGTTTAGTTATATTGCGTTTCTGCAAAAAGCTTAATTATTATAATAACAGACACAAAATTTAAAAAAAAATGTATAAAATCTTTTGTATGTTTTTTGTCACGTCACGCCATATTTATCTAGCTATATTGTTTAGCTATTGGTTTAGTTATAATGCATTTCTTAAAAGAGGCAAACTTATTTTGATAGCTACACAAAATTTTGAAAAAAAATGTGTGATGTCTTTTTCACAAACTTTTTAAAAATGTATAATATATATTTCCCGTTTTTTGTCACGTCACGCCATATTTATCTAGTTATACTGCTGGTTTAGCTATAATGCATTTCTGCAAAAAATCAAAATTATTTTGATAACAGATACACAAATTATTTAGAAAATTTTAAATATATTTTTCGTTTTTTTTTTGTCACGTTACGCCAAAATGAAAAAGCCATATTTATCTAAGTATGCTGTTGGTTTATTTATAGTGCATTTTTGCTAAAAGACTAAATTATTTTGAAAAACGATGCCGAAATTTAAAAAAAATTGATTATATCTTTTTCACATTTTTTGTCACGTCACGCCATATTTATCTAGTCATAACGTTGGTTCAATTATAGTGCATTTCTTTAAAGAAGAAAATTTTTTAGAAAATTTATAATAATTCTTTTCCGATTTTTTGTCACGTCACGCCAAAAATAAAATACGGTATTTATATACCTATACTATTGGTGCTAAAAAGACAAAAGTTGGAAAACTGCAATCTAGTCTCCTGAAATATATATTCGAAAGGTCGGTCTTTGGTACCTGCATCACCTTGCTTCATGCTTGCCGTCGATAACGTTTCCTTTGGCATTTGTCGAGTGGGTTAGGCGACATGCAGCATGCACAAGGACGCATATTGAATTACCTTAGGCAGCTTGGAACTGGCAATGCAATTGAAACAAAAGGTTGCTTCAAGTTCTCTACGTACACGCGGCTTTTGGCACGGCTTGGCATTTTATGACGGCGGCAGCAAGCGAAGCAACTAACCAACTAGCCCGACCCGACCCAAATGCCACCCAGAACCAGCCCCACCCTAGCCAGCTCAACCGGGCGAATGCCATTGCCAATGCGAATGCGAATGCTAAAGCAAACTCAAGCGCACCAAAATTGCGTATACGACGCGTGTGCCAATGTCTCCTTTCATATTTGTTTTTTCGTTCTTTTATTTTGTTTCAGCGATGGGGGGTTAATTTTTTTTTCTGTGTTTTTTGTAGCTTTTGGTTTTGGTTCATTGTATTATTGCTTCTGCTGCAGCAGGAGGAGCAACGGTAGGAGGAGCAGCATCAGCAGGAGCGTCCAAAACGCTATGCAATTCTCATTCCGGTTGAATAACCAAGTGGGGCGCGCCTTGCCACAAAACTGACTGTTGAAGAACCCGGACTGGTCTGGTTGGTTGGTTGTCTGGCTGAGCACACTTGCGGGAATATAATAAAATTTTATGTCTGGTTAGGAGCCGTTAGCACATTTGGTGTCGTTTCAACGAAAACAAAATTAATGCACAAAATTCAACATTTATGTTTGAAAAATAAAAAAAATAAAAATGAAAGAAAATCCTCCATACAAGAAAAAAATAAAAATAAAAAAATTTTAAATGCGGATTTTACTTATATACAAATACAGAGACGATAGTGTGTACACACTTGCATATATGCATGTATAATATCCTTTATTTTCACTTTTTATTTTCACCATTCGCTGTCGAAATCGTAGCCATTATGTCGTAATGTGAACTAAATGAAAGAGTTTCCCAAAAGGCGCTACGGATTTTGCGTTCGCGTTGCCAATGACACTTTAAGCGTTGCCTTGGGTCTTTTGGGTACTCCTTCGCTCTCCGGTTCGGGTCATTTAACCGTAACCGTTGCTTGACATTTCTCCGCCTCGCCTCTGTGTAGGTGTTTGTGTGTGTGCTTGAGTGTGTGTGTGTGTGTTTTTGAGTGGGTTCAAGTCTCCAGGAGGGAATGCTGCACTGAAAAAAAAAATGTTGCATTCTAGTTTGGTACGTTTGGCGATTATCATTAAATGGATAAATGTTGTAAACAAAAGTTAGAAAGGACATCAGGATGATGGGATTTCATGAAGTAATCGATTGCTACAATTTGAAAATGAACTTAAGTCTTATTTGGAATTTAATATGGGAATATGGTATAGGGTAAGAGGATAATAAGGTGTTCTGATAAGTACTTAGCCTGCAAGAAAAAAAAATTCAAATTTGGGATTCGCTTCCACACTACAAGTCCGATTCGGTTTAAATTTCGACATGTACTACACGATAATAAATTCTCTTGCGATAGTAGCGTCATCGTGAGTCTAAGTGCTTATCGAACCTTCCTCGCAATATTCTACATCTTAGGGTAAGGCATAAGATTATGTCAATAAAAGAAGTTTAGCAAGGTTTCCTAAAGTATACTAACGTTGCTCTGAGAAGGCTATATTATGGTCTTAGAGCGAATGAGATCTAGAGAAGCCAAATTTTGAAATTAGGCACTTTCTTTAATTCAGACTACACAAGTTTATTTATTGTACCGTTGTTCTGCCCAAACTTTTTGAATACTCTTAAAGTGAATAAACATCGTAAGATTCTCTAGTTAGCTTATCTGGAAAAATATAAGACTTTTAGATTAGTTTGCAGCTCGATTCAAACTTGCACTATTATTAGTCAAATGTCGCGCTTCACGGGTCTCTCTTAACCGAATTCTTTTACGTTCATTGCGATCTTCACGTTCCTGAGCAGTACGATTAAATTGATAATTAATTTGATTCGTTGCATTTCTTCAAATTGAAATACATCATGCATTGATCGATTAGGAGACGGCATTCCCAATTGTCCTAATGCTTTATTAACCATCGCCAAGCATAGATCTTCAATATGAATTGAAGCTTCATTGTAAACTTCCGGCGAAAATTCCATCACTGGTTTACGTTGTGCTTGACGTACTCCAAAAA
>JBAMAX010002475.1:0-38560 GCA_037043745.1 Chymomyza amoena
TTAATTTATTTTGGTAGTGAAAGAGCTATTGAGCTATAAATCGATATATCGAAATCAAAAATGTACGATTTTAATTTATTTTGATAGTGAAAGGGAAAAATAAAAATCAAAATATCGAAATTTAAAATTTGTTTGTCATAAAGTCGAAAATTTTAGTTCAAGGGCTAAAAAATGTTAAGGAAAAGTTGGACTAGGATAAGCTAAAATTCATAATTCATAATAATAATAAAATTAAAAAGCCATGCCTATAATGTATCTAAATATTACAAGAGATTACGAAATATATTAAGCGATATCTTTATAACACTCTTTTAAAAAAAGCTTTTATAAGCACATTTAAGCGTTTGTCAGCTACTTCATTAATTTTAGAGCGATTATCTTAACGAAAGCCGATAATAACAATTGCACCTATCGATTCAAATTTTTACTGGCTGCTTCATAACTTTTAAATCACAAAAACATTTTTATTTGAAACATAACTTTTTGTAGGGAAAATAAAATAATGCAAATTATTTTTAACGAAAGATAGGAGCCTAAAATATATATCTTTTAAGCAAATAATTTTATTGATTTTTTGTTTTAAAGAAAAAAGTCTTGGAATTGAAAAATTTTGATTCGAAAAAATTAAAAAAAATAAACTTGATTGAATTTAATAAGAATTGGAATAAAATATTTAATTATTATTTAATAAAATTAATAAAATAAAATTTAGATTCAAAAACTGAAATCTTAAAAGTCAAGGTAAAAAAATAGATTTTTAAGAAATAATTACAATAAGTTTGTTTTATGTGAGCGAAAAGTCATGGAACTAAAACAAGTATCATACGGAAAAATTTAAGGAACATTAAAATAACATTCCAATAAAATTTAAAAAAATAATTTAGTACCCTAAAAAATTTATAAGGCAAATTTAGTTAAAAAAATAAAAAATGGATTTTAAAGAAATAATATTTTTTTTATTTTAAGTGAGAGAAAAGAATAGGAATTAGAAAAATGTTCATTCGAATCAAATTTAAAAAATAAAGATTCAAAAATAAATTTTCCAAGATATTAAAAAAAAATTTTGTTTTTTTCCAATTTACTGAGAAAAACAAAAATTTGTGTCACTCTTTTAATAATGAAGTTAGTACCTCAAATAATCCTTAGTACAAAATACTTTATAAAATTGAATAATCGGAATAAAAATAAAATAATTTCCAAATTGCTATAAATACTCCTGTTTACATATTGTGCGAAATTTTAGAAATCCAATAGAGAATTAATTTTTTCTCAAAGTTTGAATCGGGGTTGAATCGTGTAGCAAGATTTTAATTGTGACTAAACACCCTTATAAATGTTTCTTGCAGAAAATATCATTATTATTAAGGTAATTCAATACACAAGAACTAAACCTTATTTTTTTAATGAATAAATCTTATATGAATAACCAATTTGTCTTTTGGGATATAAAAATTAGAATCCCAAAAACAAGCAGCATTTTTGACTGTTTCGAATAATAATATTTAAATTTCTTTTCTCAAGGCCCTGTAGGTTTTTGAATCCTTGCAAAATTCTTTTAAATAATTTAATAATATTATTATATAAATATTTTTTTAATAAGAAAAGAAACTTGCAACTAAAAAAAATGTTTGATTCCTAGAAAATTGTAAAAAATTTGAATTCAGAAAACGTAAAAAAAAATTAGATTCAACCAGGGGCGGATCCAGGATTTTGGTAAGAGTCCAGAGAAATCCATTAAAAAAAATTGTGAAAAATATTTTTATTAGGGTTTTCTGATCCCGAAGGGTGGGGGAACCCAAAAACTTCCCCGTAGGTCCGCCACTGGATTCAACAGTTTTTTTTTTTATATTGTACAACCAAGTCCTACAAAATATAAAACATTTCGATTCAAGGTATGTAAAATTCATACAAATTTGTATAATCTAAGTTGGCAATGAGCTGTTTTTTAAAAAAAATCCTAAATGTTTCTTGAAAAATATGAAATTTTCTTATTTAAAAAGCCAAAATTAAATTTTTAACGCCCTACTGCCAATTTAAAGTTAAAAATATTTTTCGAATATATACAATAGTTTAATCATTTTTTTATTTAAGCCACAACGCGTTAAGTTTAAAAACTAAAATTTTGGAAAAAATTGAAACTGAAATTTTTCGAAAAAAAAAATTTGTTTTTTGCCATACGCAACGAACTAGTTCATTATATTATTTATGAAAAATCGCTGATTGCAGTTTCTAGAACATTATCCAGATATACCCATTGAATTTATTCCAAAATTTTTTTTAAAAGGTATAAGGTGCGCGAAATAATTGAACTTACAAACATAAAAACATTTATTACAACTATAATATTTATGATTTATTTTTTAATATAATTTTTCTTTAAAATTAACAAAATAACAATTCAAAAAATGTCAAAGAAAGTTTTAAAATGGTAAGGTAACATTTTTCAAAAATTAAATGAATATTTTCCGGAGCGAAATAAATGAACTTACAATTTCATTATTATGTTAAATATTAAATTAAATAAATTAATTTTAAATTAACTTAAATAAAATATTATTTAATTAACTTAAATTACTTAAATGTGCCCTCCCTTGCTATTTAATGTCTTTATTATACGCCCAGGCGTTGAATTTATTAACTTTTGGAGTAAGGATATATCCAATTTCGCCCACTCCTGCACAATAGCTTCCTTTAAATCTTTCAATGTATTAAATTGTCTTCGTGCATGTAAACTTTGCTGGAAAGTATGTCCCAAAGGTTTTCTATAGGGTTTAGATCTGGACTTTTTGCTGGCCATTCCAAAACCGGGATTTGTTTCTCATCAAAAAATTTGTTTGTGTACTTCGAAACATGGATCGGAGCATTGTCCTGTTGAAAAGTCCATGAATCTCCATAATATTTTTCTCCAAAATCAATAAGTTCTTCGTCTAAAAGTTGAACATATTTCTCAGAGTTAATTTTGTGTGTTACGAAACATATTGAACTCTTTTCAGCATATCCAAATGCAGCCCACACCATAAGCGACCCTCCTTGGAAATTACGTGATATTTTGACCTGCTTTGGAGCCCTAGTATCCCTATAATCCCTATATAATATCATCATCATTAAGCCGCAACGCGTTACATTTTTGTGCGCCATACACAACGAACTAGTTCATTATGTTATTAATCAGAAACCGCCGATTGCACTTTTCAGTTCATTATCCTGCTAGACTTTTCAAATTAATTCCAACTAGTTACTTCAACATTTCGACCACTGTGCCGACTGACGTCGACGTCGCTGTCGCCATTTGCAACATGGTAAGAGAAAATCAGCAGAATTTCAAACATTTCTGTACGCGAACTTTTATCCACAGGCCCCAGTCAGTCAGTCATGGAGCCAGTCATCTGAACATTCTTTTGCCTCTTATATATTTTCCCAAGCCCCTCTCCAACCAACATATTGTTTGCTTTTTGCCAAAAAAAAAAAAAACATCTATACATACGTATATATATATGTATATATGTATGCGTGCAGACTAAGACGTTGGGAAAAATAAGTTAAACTACGACTATTCGATCTTGTTGGTGAGAGGGCGGAGGAACTTAATAACTTTCTCAAGCTTCGCTCCATTTGCCAACCAAACGCGTCCAAAGTGCAACACAGAATTTTGAACTCAGACGACTATTAATGAAGTTTTTACTTGTAGTAATCAAGTTGCATTCAAGCTCTGCACAAGTGCCACAAATTTCCAGACCCCCAGGAGTACGCAGATATTTAAACGAGTCACACTCGTATTAAAATATATATATATTTATATGTACATAAGTATATATAGAGTCTAGTTTTAATTACTTGGCAATACTCATAAATCGATTATCGTGTTAATTATTTGACAAAATTTTATGGCAATTTAAATATGATTATGAGTCAACAAAACGATTTAGATTAGGTGCAAATAAGTGAAGCAGCAGCATAAATTGCTAATCGATCTATTCGATAATAATTGGCTATTTCTTAACTAATGAAGAAAATTAAATGATTTGAAAATTTTATGAAATGACGCCACTTTGCATTTGTAGGTGAATTTCGGAACTAGTTCGCAACTAGTTCAAGTAGTGTGAATTTATCAAAGTTGTTTTTGGGAAACTAAAAAACAAAACTGGCAGTGTTTGGAGCGTATTGAGATTAGCTTAATCCCAGACCTGTACTTTATCTTACTCGTCTTTGAGGAACTCAGTGCACCGTAGTGTATTTTGTTTGGAAAATTAGCTTCTAATTCGCAACTAGTTCAAGTAGTGTAAATTTATCAAAGTTGGTTTTGGGGAATTAAAAAAAAAACGTCTGTATGAGCGGCTTATATTCGGAGCGTATAAGAGAGAGTAGCTTAACCCCAGACCTATACATCATCTTACCCGTCTTTGGGGTACTTAGTGCTCCTTAGTGTATTTTGTATAGAAAAAATAGAAAAATAATTCAATTTGAAATTCATTTGGCGCACTCAGTGCCCCAAGAACAGATCTAGAGCCTAAACCTCTTATGACTTGAACTGCTTATAGGTCAGGCTAATCAAGTTAATCTATTTTTTTCTGCATAAAATGCGGATTATAAAAAACAAATCTTTCGTTTTTGGAAGTAGTTCGATTTCTAGTTGAGTAGAACTTTGTTTTTTGAAATTTGTCCATTCGGAGCGGATTCGGATAGACTCTTTGCTTGACCATTTTTTTTTTGTCGAATGAAGATGATGATGGTGGTACGGTTTGTCTCAGGTTAAGCTTAAGTTTATATGGCAATTTTTTTTTTTAAAGTTGACTAGGTTGAGTGTGGGAAGAGTGCTCTTCACTTCGAAGGAGTGACATATTCTATATCAGAGCTTGCAAACAAATTTTAACGCATTTCTCCAACTTTTGGGGGCGATTCGATCCCAAAAACGACCCCTTGGCTCTGATTTGAAGGATAAAAAAATACTTTAGGGGAGTATTGGATGTCTAATCCCGAAAAAAAACTTTGGAGTTCGATTTATATTTGACAACAATGGTCGGGTCCCGAAAACACCCATTAAATCTGCTTCTGATTTGAACGAAAAGCGAATACTTAGTGCCCAAAGATTAAGAGGAGTGTTTGATCTCTAATCCCGAAAAAATCTTTCGGGTTCGATTTCTTGTCGCCAACAATGGTCCTGACCCGAAAACTCCCCCTTGGATCTGCCTCTGATACGAACGATAAGTAAATACTTAGTGCCTAAAACTTTAGGGGAATCTTTGATGTCTAATCCCGAAAAAATCTTTCGGGTTCCATTTCTAGTCGACAACAATGGTCCGAACACGAAAACGCCCCTTTGGAACTGTCTCTGATTATCTTAATGCTCAAATCTGTTTGATGTCTAATCCGGAATTCGTATACTGGGTATTCCCAGTAACATGTAGTTTCTATGGATTTTTTGCCTAAAATCGTAGAGTCACGTATTCTGGCTTCAAATTTTTGACAATAAAATCAAGTTATATTTTTGTAATGCTGCAATAGTAATCTGCTTATTAATTTTTTTGAAAATATCAAAAACCCTATCAAAAGTTAAGATCGAATTAAGAAAATTATGTTCATTACACCATTTATAACTCAAGAACGGTTAGATCGATTTTTATGATCTATAGTTTTTTGGTTTAGAGTAACATCAAAAGAATTCACACACAAATAAGTAAACCGCAAAACTGCCTATTAATTTTTTTTTTAAATATCTCAAACCATATGAAAATGATGCTAATTACACCATTTATTACTCAAGAACGGGTAGACCGATATTGATGATCAATAGATTTTTTTGGATTAGATTAACATCGGAAGAACTCACACAAAAATAAGTAAGCCGCAAAATTGCCTATTAATTGTTTTTTTAAATATCAAAAACCATATGAAAATTAGAGCTCCATTTACGAAAATAATGTTAATTTATAACTCAAGAACGGTTAGACCGATTTTGATGATCTATAGTTTTTTGGATTCGTCTCCACCTTGGTTAGCAGAATAACAAAATAAATATTATCGGAAAAATTCACATAAAAATAAGTAAACCGAAAAATTCTCTTACAGACACAGGGGGCCAGTATCTTCTACAAATAAATGTTTTCCTATTGCAGTAATTATATTTTTCGTCAGAATATTAAAAGTATAATATTGAAATCTATATAATTGTATAAAATTTATTGTCGAAAAACTCATAATTCTAAATTCAATTGAAACCTTGAATATTAAAAAAAAAATAAATTCCGTATCATTCCCATCTAGAGATATACAAAAAAATTTCTAAAGATTTATTGACTTAAAAAATTTTTCGTGGAAATAAGGCCAACTCATAAATCTAAATTCAATCGAAATCTCAAATAATCGAAGAAAAAAGGAACATAGGGCTGCATCTTAAATTCCCTATACCAGATCATTTAAGTTTAGAGCTATAAAAAAATTCCAAGAGATTTATTGACTTAAAAACGACTTTGTTGAAATTATGGCAATTCATAAACCTAAATTCAATCAAAATCTCTCAATTTAAAATAATCAAAAGAATAAACCTAAGGCTTCATCTTAAGTTCCTTATAAGATTTCATTTAAGTCTAGAGCTATCAAAAAAAAAAAGTTTCAAGAGATTTTTTGATTTAAAAATTACTGTATTGGAATTATGGAAATTGATAAATCTAAATTCAATCGAAATCTCAAATAATCGAAGAAAAATGAAACCTATGGCTGCATCTTCAATTCCTTATAACAGATTATTCAAGTCCCAAAGTCAATTTCAAGAGATTTCTTCTTCTTATGTGGCCATAACAACCCGATTACCGGATTGAGGCCTGCCTTTAAACATCTCTCCAGGCGCCTCTGCATTGCGCGCGCCTTCTCCAGTTGGTCACACCGAGCGAAGACAGGGCCCCTTCCACTTGGTCTTTCCAACGCAAACACGGTCGTCCTCTCCGTCGACGGCCGCTGACTACCGCATCAAACACACGTCTAGCTGGAGCATCCTCGTCCATCCTAACGACATGTCCGAGCCAGCGAAGCCGCTGGATGTTGATACGCTGAGCAACGTCCATGTCGTTGAAGAGCTCATACAGCTCCTAGTTGGTGCGGATGCGGTAGTCATCGTCAACTCGAATAGGACCAACGATCTTGCGCAGTACTTTCCTCTCGAAAACTCCCAAGGCAGCTGCATCAGTTAGCGACACGGTCCAGGCTTCTGCGCCGTAAAGAAGCACTGGAAGGATGAGTGCCTTGTAGAGTGATAGTTTTGTCGCGCGAGAGAGGTCTCTACTACTCAATTGCCTATTGAGACCGAAATAGCACCTGTTGGCAAGGGTGATTCTGCGCTTGATCTGTAGGCTGACATCGTTGTCGGTGGTAACGGCGGTGCCAAGGTAGATGAATTCCTTGACAACATCGAAAGTATAGCTGTCGGCCGTAATCTGGGACCCAAGCCGCCGCACGTCCCTACTTGACGACAGCATATACTTGGTTTTGCCCTCATTTACCGCCAGACCCATTTTCGCAGACTCCCGTTCAATAGCACTGAAGGCCGCGGTGACATCTCGCTTGGTACGCCCAATGATGTCGATGTCGTCGGCGTACGCAAGGAGCTGGACACTCTTGTAGAAGATAGTGCCAGTGCGATGTACGCCGGCCTTCAGAAGAACGCTCTCCATGACGAAGTTGAAGAGGTCGCATGATAAGGGGTCGCCTTGTCTGAAACCTCGCAAGGTATCAAAAGGCTGGGAGAGGTCCTTTCCTACCTTGACGGAGCTGCAGGAATTACTCAACGTTATTCTGCAAAGCCTTATCAGCTTCGCAGGGATAGCGAGCTCAGACATTGCGGCATATACGCGATCCCTTATTGGGCTTTGTAGTCGACGAACAGGTGGTGAGTGTCGACTTGATGTTCGTGGGTCTTCAAGAGATTTATTGACTTAAAAACGACTGCATTGAAATTATGAAAAATTCATTAACCAAAATTCAATCAAAATCCCAAATAATTAAAGAAACAAATACCTAAGGCTGCATCTTAAATTCATTCTAACAGATCAATCAAGTGTAGAGCTATACCAAAAAATTAGCTCTAACCAGTCAACTGCCAATTCCCAAATTCCAATTAAAAATGCCAGAACTTCAAAAATATCTGCCACACTCTACTATGCACTTAATCTATTAAATTATTAATTATTATTTTTGTTTCTATAGCGATTCGCCTTGAAGCTCTATTTCCTAGAGAGCTTAACATTAAAAGCCAAAAATAAATTGCTCCACTAAAATGAATGTACTTACTTAACGGGACAAGACAACGGGAACTTAACAGAAACAACTGTTGCTTACAGTAAAAAGGACTATTGTTTTACAGTTAGTGGGCAGAGCAGCAACAGTCTCGCTGTTAACGGCAGTTCTCTCTCTCCGCAGCCGCCGTCAAAGGGAAATTTTTCTCTTAATTATGTTGATAATGTTGTTCTTTAGTTTTTCATTTTGATTTTTATTTTTATTTGCTTTTTTGCTTTTCTTTGGTGCGATATGATTTTTAATAAACCGTTTTGTGTGCTGTGTGCGAATAAATATAAAAAAAGATTTTTACTGTTATTGTTGCACTCACACACACACACACACACACACATAGAGTGCAGCACATAACATGAATTTATAACATCATCAGGGATAATACTAGAAGAAGTAAAAAAGCAGAAAAAAAAACAGAAAATAAAAAATAATAAAAATACAAAATATAAAGTTTGATAGAAACCGAAACCGGGTCACTTGCAGTTTTCGAATTTTCGTTTAGCTTAAAAGAGGATGCAAAAGATTCCTTTTGATTACATATTATGCATAACATTGTGTGGAGCACACACACACACACACACACACTCATAGAGAGAGAAAGACATTCCTGTCGCATAAACCATAATATAAATCTTAACTGCATAATATACGAAAATATTGCATAAATAAATTCGGGGTTGCCACAAAGTTTTACCATATTGCCATACAGCAGCAGCAGTTTAAGCTTTAATCTTGCACATCTGGCACATCTTTGTAGCAGCTTCGAAACTTTAGTTGACATTATAGTTAGATCGTAATAACAAGATGGCGTCTCTTTATATAAAGAATAAGCGTTAAACTTGGGTATGTATTAATGAATGTGAAAGCTAGTTCTAGGGATCGAACGCAATCTTAGGATTCTTTAGATGGAATTGAGATTGCACTGAGGGCGTTGAAAAAATCCCATTACATGTTAATGGGAACTAACATAGTATACTTATCAGTACTAGAGTCTGAAACAGACCCAAAGATTTTGATGGAAATCAAGCTCAGCTTGGTAGTTCTTTTTTGAACGACTATTTATTTTAATATATATATATTTTTTTTTTGTTTTTTTTTTATTTTTTTAAATTGCAATCTGTCTCTGAGAATAGGACATTAAGCAATATGTTCAAAAATATTCAAAAAAGCATTTGTGGTCTTATTCCTGTGAGTTAGCCACTTTATTGTGCACAGTCTAAATTAGTTCAATTTAGTTTGAAATGTCCTTGTAGGTGTCACTAGGACAGATGCAAGGGGGTTTTTCTTTTCAGTCTGGTGAATATTGTTCTTGGCTTTATCAGGTCAACTACCAGTTCATTTGTATGATTCGAGATACGGTCTTTATATTTCGGCATTCTATTCTTTATTTCTTCTTTATGTAATAGTTGGGATACCTAGATCCCGATGCAGTCTCTCGTTAGATATAAGCCACGGAGCATCAGTTATTATTCTTAACATTTTGGATTGGAATCTTTGCAGTATTTCCAAATTTGAGTTGGCAGCTGTGCCCCATAGCTGGATACCATATGTCCAAGTTGGTTTCAAGATGCACTTGTAAATTAAAAGCTTATTTTGTAACGACAAATTGGATTTCCTATTTAACATCCAATAATATTTTCTAAGCTGCAGACCGAGAGATTTTCGTTTGGTGAAAATATGTTTTTTCCAGGTCAGTCTTCTGTCCAAATAAAGATCAAGATATTTAGCTGCCTCAGCTTGAGGTATATTTATATTATTTTAATTGACTGGTGGCGAAGTCTCTTTTCTTAGGGTGTACGTAACATGGACGGACTTTGCTTCGTTGGCTTTAATACGCCATTTTTTAAGCCAGGCAGAAATGCTATTCAAGCTAATTTGAAGTAATGCAGGGGCTTTTGCCGCATTTTTGTCCACAGCGAGGACAGCTGTGTCATCAGCGAATGTACCCACATTAATTCCATTAATAACTGGAAGGTCGGAAGTAAATAGTAAATAAAGTGTTGGGCCCAAGACACTACCCTGTGGAACACCAGCCTGAATCTGCTGAAGATTTGAAACGTCTTCACCACATTTCACAAAGAAATGCCGGTCACTTAGGTATGATTTCAAGAATTAGAAGTAATTGATTGGCAACATTTCCTTAATCTTATATAATAATCCCTTATGCCAGACCCGATCAAAGACCTGAGATATGTCTAGGAAAGCTGCTGAGCAGTACTGCCCATTTTCAAACCAGTTATAGATAATGTCTACTAGCCTATGTATTTGCTCAATTGTGCCATGTCCATGTCTAAATCCAAACTGGTGGTTAGGGATCAACTTTTTTCCTTAAGTATAGGATTCATTCTGCTCAAGATCAAAATTTCCAGAACTTTCGAGGGAATTGGTAGGATTGCTAGGCCTTCAGCATTACCGTTCAGGCATTGAGGACAGAATATAATTACGCCTAAGTATCGCGTTGTAAATCTGTGTTAGTGCTAACACACCTTCCTCAGGCAGTTCCTTCAAAACCTTTGCTGTGATCAAGTCGTATCCAGGTGCTTTGTGCTGGTCCAGTTTTAGAATGGTGTTACGTACTTCTTTTTTCGTGAATTTACTCATGGGTGGATCAAGCTGATAAGTTTCAGTTTGAAATTTGATCTGCAGATGTACTCGTACAATCTTCACAAATGTTGGGTTTAAAAACTTCCTTCAGATGCGTAGCAAAAGCTTTGGCTTTTTCAAGATCGCTGTTAGCCCATGAATTGTCCGATTTTCGAATTGGTGGTTGATACTGCTGCGGTCGCTTTAATTTTTTCGTAGCTTTCCATAACGAATAACCAGTAGAAGCTGTTGCATCTAAACCTCCTAGGTACTTCGCGACGCCCAGATTTTTATCCAGAACAAGCATTTTCTTTATTTTTGCAGTAAGGTAGTTTATTATTTTTTTATCTTCAGGATGTCGTGTCTGTTGCCATCTCTTTCTAGCTGCACGTTTTTCAGATATTTTGTCTCTAATTGTTTGGGAGAGAAAGTTAGGCGCGACCACACTGCGAGCAGGTGTCGCCTCCCAAGCAGACCTCTGCACACAGTTATTAAAATGTTCCACAGCCAATGTCAAGTCATAATCTGTTTGAAGTGGTAATTTTGTATCTATGGTGGAGGTCACTAGACTCCGGAAGAGGAACCAGTTCGTTCCACGGCTGTGGAGTCTACATGGTTCTTGAACTTAAGGACTTCTCTCTTATAATATTTAAGCAGTACGATTTTATGTATGGAATTGAGATTGCACTGAGGGCGTTAAAAAATTTCTATTACATATTGAGAGCAAACAGACTGTACTTATGAGTCCTAGAGTCTAGACCCAGACTCAAAAAATTTGATGGAAATTAAGTTCAGCTTGCTAGTTCTTTTTTGGAGAGCTTGAACGGTTATGTCTTATAATTTATAATCAGTTGGGTACCATGAAATGTATGATGTACAACATTTTCGTGTGAGTGCCTTCAGATTAGACTTAACCGTGGCAAAAAAGTTTTTAAAACTAATATCCCAATCCCTCAAGAAATGTTTATACCCTATACAGTCTTACTAGGCTGGTTAGATTAGTTTGCATAGGCAGCTCAGGCAGTGACTGAGATCATCCAGAGACCATGAGGTCCATTGTGTTACCCAATTAAAAGAAGGGATAAAAATGAATTGAATAAAGGGAGGGATTGTAGAGAAGCATCAAATATTGTACATCCCTAGTCGCCTGAGTGTCTCATGTTGCAAAACCATTTTGAGGATTCGACGAAAGCAACCAGATCCGCTATAGGCACATAGGCTAGACTACCCAGATCCCCCAAAGAATGGTTTACCCAGAAGCTGGGTTTGTCTTCTAAGTAGCGCCGGGCAGTCACGTAACAGGTATTGGATGCTTTCTGTCTCTTCCTCAGCTCTGCAGCTGCGGCAGAAGTCGTGATAGGGAGCGTGCAGCCTCTCAGCCATATTGCCCCGTTACAACGCCTAACACCATCCTAGTTCTGTTTTTATGTAAGCGCAGTAGTTCAGATGTTCACTTTGGATCATATCTTGCCCAGAGTGCTCTGGAGATGCGACAACCGGACACCATGTCCCATTCTCTCTCCGTCCAAGCTCCAGCCGTCTTCCTGATTTGAGATACGACGTCCTGTAATGGTCTTTTTATGTCCGTAACTGCAAAATTAGCTGCCACGTTACCAGGTATACCTGAGTGAACCGGAACCCAGCATAGGGTTATAGAGTGGTGATGGATACGGTTAAGCGCTAGCGTCGTGTTACGGATCAGTTTAATCTTTATGGTATGCGATGACAGAGCTTTAATTGCAACCTAAGTATCGGAAAGAATTACAATATTCCTTAGACTTCCGTCCAAAGTGCCAATAAGTCTAGCGGCTTGCCAGACTGGGTATATATCCGTTTAGAAATCGCTACACCAGTCGGGAATGCGGAATAAAAGCTTCGTCGAAAGCTCTGCAGAGAAGATGCCTGCTCCTGTGCCCT
Source organism: Chymomyza amoena (assembly GCA_037043745.1). Lineage (NCBI taxonomy): Eukaryota > Metazoa > Arthropoda > Insecta > Diptera > Drosophilidae > Chymomyza > Chymomyza amoena. The sequence continues at coordinate 12,781 of JBAMAX010002475.1, forward strand.
CAACCATCTTCGAACTGTCAGTATAGATCGTCAGCTCGTTCCGTTTTAAGGGGTTCTTTGCATCCAATCTTCCCTCTCCGGGAAAACTGCTAGAAGTTGTTGTTCCTTTTCTGAACCGTGGAGCAGTAATCACTATCTCCGCCTAACTCAAGTAGTATACTGCTATGACGACAAGTTGTTGGCGTAAGAAGATTTAACGCCCGGAGTCTCGCTGCGCTTCTAGCCTCCGCCGACTTCAGCAAAGTTCCCACTGGTTCCAGGTTCAGAATCACATCTAGAGCCACCTGAGGATGTGGATCGTAGTGTAGATCCGGTGATACCTAGGCAAGCTGGTTCGAATTTGCTCCAATGGTTTTATACGTTCTCCACTTATTTTCGATTAAGACTAAACTAATCTCAATCCGAATGAGATCAAAATTCTCGTAATTATAGTTACGATTTTATTTTTAGCTTTTTTAATCAATTTATTTAGGAACTATGAATAGGGAATAATAAAAGCAAACTTTAATAAATTGTCCATGAAAGATAACTAGATTTAATCAATAGGCCGTGAAACGGATAACAAAGCTGAACATTTCAATTAAACTTTTTAAAATTTATTTTTAGGTCCGGACCGGAAAACTCCCCGTGGATCCGCCTAAGCTATATTTTATTTATAAATAGCAGCGGATAAATAAATCCGGATACTTAATTTTGACTTGCATGCGTGAACTTTAAATCGGCGTGAGCATTGTAAAATAGCTTATATCGGCTTGAAACGTTTTTATTGTATATGTTATTTATTTTATTTTTGGGCCGGAGAGATTTTTTCTCTAAAAGCTTTTAGTAAAAAAATATAAAATAAATAGCGAATTGTGTCAAAAATGAGTGATCAGCGTAGGCTAGCCAAATGGCTTTGCGATTTCGTTGCCAGAGATTCTCAATTGGATTTAAATCCGGACTATTGCCTGGCCAGTCCAATGTAGGTATGCCCACCTTTTTCAAACAACTAATTATCTAAAAAAAAAAAATAAAGTCATGGAAATGTTAAAACTTAGTAATATACCAGTAATACACAATAGTTACAGAATAAAAAAAAAAGAAATACTTACCGATTTTGCACGATGGCAAGGAGCAGAATCGTCCTGTAGAATTGAATTATCGGAATAAGATAGGTGATGGTATAAGATATTTGTCGAACATTTCTTGACTCTTTTCTGCGTTTACAGTTCCATCAATGAGAAACAGATCACCAACTCCATAGTCAGAGAAACATTCCCAGACCGTACGTAATCCCCCTTGCCTTACAAATCGTCTTACGCACTTATCACTTACCATCTAAACCAAAAAGGTTTATTTTGGATTCATCAGCAAACATGACATTTCTCCAATCATTTAAGGCCCAAGACCTTAACCAACCTTAAGGTTAAGAACGGTTTTTTTTTTGCTGGTCGGCGAGCATTAAATCCTTCCTCCACAAGGCATCTTCGTACAGTTCTTACGCTAATATTGACTCCTCCAGACTGGAAAAATTCGGTCCTCATGTCTTCAGCAGCTTTGAGCCGATTTTCCGTAATTAAATGCTTCAATATCCGATTAGTCTTATTGGTCGTGAAAACCAAGTCCAAGCAGTGGATCGAGAGATATGGAGGGGCATCGTGAAGGAAGCTTTGACTTACCTGGGGTTGCTATAAATGATGATGATGATGATGATGGGAGCTATTTATTATAATATCGAAAAATTAAATAAGCTTGTTTCCCGTAATGTATCTAATCGGAAATGTTGGTTGTTCTGACGTTAGATTCCTCCATTCAGAATATTTGATATATCTTTAGAGTTTGAAACCACATATAATTTTTTTTTAAAACAAAAAAACCACCTTTGTTTAAGGTAATTCATTTTAGTTTAATTTAACAATTAAGCATATTACTCACTCGTAGATATTGGCGCAAAATTTGTAACTATTTCCAAAACTGTTTCAAATTTATTATAATACCCATTATAACTCAAGAACGGCTGGGCTGATTTCGTTGATCTAAGGTTTGTTGGATTCATGTCCACACTTGTTAACAGTGTAACTCATAAATCATCGAAAAAAAATCACATAAAAAAAAGTAAACCGATAAGATATTGACATAAATCTTCCTCTGCCACGCCTTCGTCTGACCGTTAGATAACCAAAAAAAATAAAAACAGGAATCGAAAAAGGCTGCAAAAGTAAAAAGGGACTATGAACTGGCTTTACGAGATTTTACAATAAGCGTACTGGGAAGAAACGTGTCCGATTTCAATTACCGGACAAAGACAATAAGAAGAACAATAGCAACAACTGAGAACTTTGGCTTATCTTCAAATGTATTAAAAATTATGGAATAAATGCTTTTATTTTTAGAATAGCTGAGCAATTACTCTATCTCCCTCTGGAGCGTAGGGCCTTCAGTAGAGCTGGTTGCAGCATATTTCATATCATAATCGATTCTTCGCAAAAGTTGCTGACAGTCAAGGACGCTATTGGACTCCTAAATAGATTGAAAAGACTGCTTAGAAGTTGTAGACTATATTGGACCGAATGTGGCAATAAATTTGTTCAAACTTCTGGTCAAACTATTAAAATTCCCTAAGCCAGGCGGCTGTATAAGGTATTCCTTAACCTTATAGTACAGTAGATCCCTGAAGACGCGGCTGCGTCTCTTCTTGAAAGTAAACATATAATTTTCAAACCCTGTACTTATAGGTACAAGGGGTATACTAGATTTGTGCAATGTATGTAACGGTCAGAAGGAGGCGTGACAGACCCCAAGTCCTTTATACCAAAATGCTTATCATTACCTCGGGTAGCGATTAAGCCACTTCCGTCTGTCCGTCCGTCTGTATGAAAGCTTAGATCTTGGAGACTAGAAGAGCTAGAAATACCAAACTTTACCAGCTGGTGCTCATATTTCCTCAGAAGATGAAATTTGTTGAATCATATCAATATCTTTCTCCCGCAGTTGATTTTTTTTTAGGTTTTTGGCCACTCTGTTTAATATTTTAATCTGAAATTTAACAGATGCTTTATGGTGTCACGTTACAGTGTGTGAAAAATGAACAAAATCGGACAATTACAGCTAAGGTTATAGTCAAAATGATACAAATTTTACGTTCCCTTGCCTATAAGCATCACCAATATTTGACTCTACCTAATTATGGTAATAATCGACCTATAAACACAATTCTTGGTTGGCTCCAATGACCAAATCCACATCCAAATTTTATCGATGCGGACCCCTTCCCCCGCAATCGATTTACCGAGTTTTCTCCCAAACCCCTCAACATATCAACTTGAAACTTACCCCATATACTTTCAGTAGCTTCTTTGAGTTTCATCACAATCGGTAAAAATTTTCAGAACTTATAGGCATAAATATCCAATTTCACAAAAAAAAATTAACTAAAATTAGAAAGTTCTTAGAAGGAATATGCAGAAAACATTTTTTCGAGAGAAAAGTTACAGGGTATTCAACTGTCGGGCACCGCATCGACTGTACCACATTTTTTTTTGCGTTTTGTGCTTATAACTTGTTACCGCATACTTTTCACAAAAACTGCGTAGTTTTTTAAATTTTGCGTCTATAATTCATAACCAGTTCTAGCATATTTTCCACAAAAGACTGCCTTTAAATTTTAAACTATTTTATTTTACTTTGAATTTATTGAATTATTTTATTGAATTAAATATAAAGTCTTTTTTTAATTTAGAATTATTTTATTTAAGTACTATTTTATATGTCTTGGTTCCTCCTGAATTTCATTGCGTAAATAAAATTCTTTAAAAAAACAATTTTAATCTCTTGTCTTACATTAAGTTCATAAAAAAAAAATTTTCTCTATCTCATATATTGTAAATAAAAATAAACTATCAAACAAAAATATATTATTTTCAAGTCTTAGGATCTTAAAATAATAACTTTTCGAAGTAAAAGGAGACTTACAGTTTATAGCCGAATCCAAACGGATTAATAGAGAATTAATAAAGATTTGCATTGGATTTGCCAATTTGCCTTTGAGCTAATAATCTTCCACGACTTGACCAAGTAAAACTTACTAGAATCCGACTTGGTCATACAAAATTTACTAACACTCACTATATGGACTCAACAATAAGCAACACCTGTCCACTATGCAACATCTCCCCCATAAACATTACCCATATAATAGCTTCATGCCCAGCCTTATCCCATCACCGTTCTTTCTATTTCGCAAACCAGAACCCCCTCTTAAACGAAATTACTTGAAAAAATTGCAAAATGCTACGTTTTGGTTCAACGCTGCGAAAGGTGCTCGTCCCATTCCATAAGGCATGCTTTAAGCAAACAGTCAGTTCCGTGCGCAGATTTTCCAAGAAAGTCGATGGCTTGCCTCCAGCTCAAGAAGTCAACACCACCAGCTTTGGTAAAATAATGATAACTGACTTTGATATTTTTGATTTGCCCCATGATGAGTTCGCGAAGAACTTCTGCGGCAAACTTTCGTCACTACGGAACGAACTACCACATGTATTCGATAAGGCATTCGAAACGGAATCGCTTGAACATACTCCCAGTGGAATCTTTGCAGATATAGCAGACGAATTATTCAATTCTATCAACCTTTGTGTATCCCAAGATAAGAATGGGGAAGAGCTTGCATCAATGGACAAACAAGATGGTCTACAGCAAAACGAAGTAAATGCAGTCAAGAAGAGTTGAAAATAAATTTATTATCAAACAAAACGCTGGGTAATGGACATACAAGATGGTATTTATCAAAAAGAAGGTGCTGCTGTTTCAGATAGGTTTGCTGCAAGGACTTCGGTCAATCTGACGCCCAATCAAAGTTGGAACCAAAGCAATGAGCTTGAGTAATCAACACTGGGGTGCCTAATGCTATACTAAAGCATAGGATAAAGGATTGTCTTAGGTGCTCTACATATTGGAACCTTTCCAGTATTTGTTATTCACATTTGCGGTCTTAAAAAATTTTACCCTCTTTAAATAAATTAAAGTGCTTCTTTGTAGTGTCCATTAAATGAACCAATTTATATAGCAAAAAAAAATTTTTTTAAAACTAGAAATTATCAGCGCAGGTCATAGATAAATTTTTATATTAAACATATTTAACTTTTTTTCGAACCAAACGATTGGATGATATTCGAAAGCTTCACGACTGTACCATACTTATTTTTTTTTTTTTTTTTTTTTTTTTTAGTTAGTTAGTTTTTTAGTTAGTTTTAGTTTTAGCTACTCTTACCAAATTTGAGCGCCATCTTAAAAGTAGTGGCCTTATCGCGATGGTCTAATTAAGTCAATCTATAATCCTATTTCGAAAATTAATAAAGCTCAGTTTTTATTTAAACAGAAGGAAAAGCTGTACAGTGACTTTAAGGTTATATTACGCTTTCTGATAGACTTCGGAGATAAACTATAGTACATCATCTGGGTCGGGTAACAAAATATGAATTTTCTTTGCAACTTCTTGAAAACACATGAAGTAAAAAATAAAGTCCAGATTTTTTTTGTTCAAGAAAAGACGCTAGCAACTAGGCTCTATAGGATTATATATGAATCGCTCTGTTAAAAGATATTAGTGAGTCAGCCTTTAACTTTGCGCAACGTGCATGGATCTGGAAAGCAAGTTGGATTCAGTTTATAATAAGGGAAAAAACCTAAAAAATTCCAAGGAACACAGATATCAAATTTACAGGGCGCGCCATTTGAATGTGGTCGATGGAAATATTGAATAACTTGAACAATTCTCAATCGATTTTGAAAAACTATTTATTTTTATAAAATTAGAAGCTTTACAATTTTTTCCGTTCAGTTGCCAAAAACAACGCCAATCAAATGACCTCCTTTATTGCGGATACAAAATTCAGCTCTTTTTCTGGTATTTTCCATGACATTTGCCAGCATCTCGGGTGATATCGTAGTGATTTCGGCTCGAATATTGTCCTTAAGCTCGTCTAAAGTCTTCGTATTGTTGGCATACACTTTGCTTTTTAAAAATCCCCACAAAAAAAAGTCCGGTGCCGTTAAATCGGGCGATCTCGGTGGCCAGTCAATATCCCCCCCTTTCGATACCACACGTCCTGGGAACTTTTGACGCAAGAAGTTCATCGTTGATTTCGCGGTGTGACATGTCGCGCCGTCTTGTTGAAACCAAAAGCCTTTAAGACCTTTTTCACGCATTTCTGGTAAAACAGAGTGTGCCAACATCCAACGATACCGATCCCCATTGACAGTTTCCCCAACTCTGAAGAAGAACGGACCGATGATGGTTTTTGAGCAGACACCGGCCCAAACAGTCACTTTCTGATCATACAGTGGAGTTTGATGGATAGTATGAGGATTTTCTTTCCCCCAAATGCGACAGTTTTGATTATTTACAGTGCCAGATAGCGTGAAATGGCCCTCATCAGTCATTAAAATTCGCTCCCAAAAATCGGGCTCCGATTCACTCACTCGAATAACGTTATTGGCGTAAGCCACGCGTCGCGGATTGTCTGTTTCCAATAATCTTTGGGTTAACTGCACTTTATATGGAAACATATCCAGATCATCTTTCAGAATCCTCCTCAAAGTAGTTCCACTGATGTTTAGTTGCTGAGACCGGCGGCGGTACGAGACAGAAGGATTCTCTGCAACACTCCGTTGAACAGCTTCAATATTTTCATTTGATCGTCGATGACGTAGTTGATTTGAATGTGGACGGTCCGCTACAGACCCGTGATTCTCGAAATTTGAAGCTAAGCGACACTTTTAGGCGCAGAACGACCGCGATACTTTTGACGATACGCACGCTGTGTTGCAACAACTGAACGATTACATTTAATGAACATTGGCAATATTTCCGCGCGTTCTTTGAGCGTGAATCGATTCATGGTTTAAATTGTAATGTAATAACCTTTCCAAAATGTGTTCGACGACGTCAATCGGTTGAAATCTGTCAAAGTTATTCAATATTTCCATCGACCACATTCAAATGGCGCACCCTGTATCATACTTTTTTCCAGGCAACAGCGCCGCAAAAGGGAGGACTAAAATTATTTTTGGTTATATACATGTGACAAAAAAGTTTCCGGAATTTCTAAATAAAACAATAAATATTTATTTGGTCTCCTTTACTATATATGTCCCTTCTGAAGTAATACACATATGACAACGCTTTTTCCAATATTCGAAACATTTTTTTAAAGGCGTTGACCGGGATGGCGTTCATCTCTCTCGTCGCAATCAGTTTTATGGTCGGTATGGAGTCAAAACGGGTTCCCCGGAGTGGCAATTTTAGTTTTGGAAAGAGGAAAAAGCTCCAAGAGGCTAGGTCTGGATTGTACTGTACTGGTCGATGGTATATATCGTAAGTTTTTCCTTAAATGCGTTCACAATCGTGGCTCAATGAGATGGCGCGTTATAGTCGTGCAAAATCCACGAATGTTCTGTGAGTCAATTCCGGCCGAATACGACGAACCCGTTCACGCAAACGTCTCCAAACAGTCACATAATACTCCTTATTGGCCGTTTGTCTCTCTGGAACGTATTCATGATGCACCACACCACGAATATCGGAGAATATCGAATTCCGCAAACTTTTGTCACAACATATGTGCGTCTGTTCTCTAATAGCTATTAAATCGCTTATCAAATTTTGACATATTTGGGAGTTTTTGAAGCATCTTTATTGTGAGCTGGTTATAGGCTATAATATGTCCCAAAAAATTGGATAAGGCGCCCTCTAGAGCGCATTAAGTCATAAAGGATATACCATTTTTTTTAAGGGTAATTTAATTTTAATTTATTTTTACTATTTCCTTAAAGTTCTCTGATTTTTAGCTACTTATTTAAATTCCTTTCACTACGCTTATTTTCAAGAAATAATAATGCCATCCAGTCATATTATTTTTTTTCCTGGAAATGTGTTTCCACAATACCAATTATTATACATTCCGCCTAAACCAAATGGGTTTCATTTGATGCCAACTTGCGCGAAAGTTCGGGAAGAGCGAACGAAGTCTCTTTGACGGAAAACTTTGCCTCACTTTGAGCTCTCTACGTAACATGTTACACATGAGTGCCTAAGTGTTCCCATTTCGAGCTAGCTCCATGACGCGACAAGATTATGCTAAAGAGGGTGGGTAGTAGGTAGGGATAACCTCAACCCATCCAAACCATTTCAGCTTAGCCTATACGAAATCTAAGAGCATATCATTTCATACACCCACACACACACAATTAAGGCGGCACCTTTTTTGTTGCATAATTGGAATGCTCTTCAAAAAAAAAAAAAATTTTTTATCTGCCACTTCCTATGGCTGACATTTAACCTGAATTAAAAAACATCCCTGGCAATTATTGAACAGAAATTCACTCGACATTTTACGACCGCCTCCTGTCTTTGTTTTCATAAGTTTTGCCGTGCCAAAAGTTTATTTTCCTGCCCTCCCCCTCAGACGGCAAAGTATGCACAAGAAGATGATGAAAAAGAAGAAGAAGAAGCAGAAATATTTCGAATAAAAGAATTAAACTGGAAATTAAATATATTCGAAAAAGTTTGTACTCATTCTTTGCTTTCTTTCAATCTCTCTTGTGCATTCGTTAAAATAGAATGAGTTGAAAGTAAAAGTAAAAATAAAAATAAAAGTCCCCCTTCAAAAATACCTACAAAAAAAAGTTCAAGCAGCGCATGACGCATGAAATTCCTATTTTAATTTTACTTTTTACTGTGACCAAAAATTGTCGGGAATTAATCAAGGAGCGTGTAACGGCGCTTTTATATGCCAAACTCAGTTTGTAAACTTTTTTTTTTACCCATTTCGTTTGATACACTGTAGTTTGGGATAAGAGGGTATATTGGGAGATTGCAGAGGTAACAACTGTAGCTGAAAGAGTCGAAGATATTTGAATCTATGATTAAAAGCAATAACTTCTAGGAATAAAAAACAAAAGAGTAGAAAATATTTGGCTAAAATGTAACCTTTACAGCTGATGCAATTCAAAATGGGAGCTCTTAAACACGTCACTGATGTTAACTTTTTCAGTTATCTGATTATAATGATATTTGGTTCTACTCCGAAGATTTTCATAAACTTCCATACACTCTACGAAATTCAATTAAAAACAGAGAAATCTGTCCACAGAAATCCATTAAAAAAAATTGCGAAAAATATTTTTATTAGGGTTTTCTGATCCCGAAGGGGGTTCCGAACCCGAAAACCCCCGTGGGTCCGCCACTGTTCTGGATGAACTAAAATCCTAACTATCCTAAATAAGCAAAAAACCACAGATCGCAAATAAGAGTTATGTGGTTAAAAAAATCTAAGGAAAAAAAGCCACATATGTATATTTGAAAGGACTATAAAAAAGTATAAATTTTTATTCTTAATCTTTATCCAAAAAATTAAGCTTAACTCTCATTTTTTGACTTAAAAAATAAAAATTATGAAGTAAGCAGCTTGAAACTTCAAATTACATTACACTTTCTAAAATGGATTGAAAATTACATGTTTTGTAAAAAAATATGGGACAAACGATGAGTTTATATTGAGTCCAGGCATACTTATAATCTCAAAAATTCGGGATGGAATCGAAAGAACTTCCTTTCGAAAATCGAAAAGGGGGATTTGAGCCCATTCTCCGGTAAATGTTCTGCGCAGTTCCTGCACCGTCTCAGATTTGCGTCCGCCAGTGTAGACGTGGAAGAGGGGATGACTAAGTAAAAAAAAAAAAAAATTGGCTGGGTATTTTTTCCACTCATAAGAAGTACACTTCTTAACTTTGTTTATCTTAGTTCTTCTACTTTTCAAGATCAAGACGTTTGTAGAGGCTGTCAATTTGTTTGTGTCTGGATTGCCTAAAAGTGAAAAAAATCTAAAAAGTTTCAAGTTTTCCAAAAAAAAATTTGAGCCTTTGCAGAATATGTGTATAAAAATTTATCCCCATTCAAAAAATTTCTTCATGAAAATTATCGAATTTCGACTAAAATATGACAAACTGGGACCACTGTGCGCTGATCAAATTTTGGGTTACTATGTGATGACGTCTTCTTTTTCAACTTTAAACGACCAAAGAAATCGGTTTTGGGGTGACCGCCTCTTCAGAACTCTGGTCTGGCCTTCTATTCCCCAAAGTAGCTCGGGACGCAAAATTTTGTTGACAAAAAATTCTTTAACCCCACTATATCCAAGTCCCACGATCATCCATTGTAAGCTATCCACTAACGGCTCTAAAAAACATTTTTTTTTATCCACACACATGTTGAATCTGGATGGTTCTTTGGAATGCCACATAAATTTAATTTTTCCTAGCATATCTGTATATTCGAATTTTGAAATTCCGAAGTTACAGGCATAACAAAGCCTAATTTTAGGCACTCTTGCCTAGAAGCACCACTACAAAAAAATAGAGTCTGTAAATATTGTAGTTTTTCGTGTTGGAAGATCAAATCTTGTTCGAGGTCTACAAAAACTTCAGGGTTGCTACATAACCTCTAAAATTCACAAGAAATTTATTTTCAGCTTCCGTGTGTTTAACAAAGTTTATTTCATGTTCCTCGGGTCGCTAAGTCCAAATACCAGGTTCAGAAAAACGCAGCACAACAGAGTTCTAATATAATCTAAAACATATTTCGTTTGACGAAAAATGTGATTAATTTGATTCTTGAACGGAGCTCACTTCTAAGCAAAATGTATTTAAATTTCATGATTGGCCTTGCTATGCCTTTTCAAAATTTTTTTTTAAAAATATCCGGTTATCGATGACTCGATAAATAAACGGAATTGAAAAGAATGGGAATTGAAGTGATCGATGTAAAAATTGGTATGCCTTACTTGTTTTAGTCCATATGCAATTTTATAGTAGTAGAAACTTTCCAGATCATCAGCATTTAATTTTGAGACGATTTCAAAATTTTGTTTTTAATAAGCAGACTTGACTGTGGACTCACCCTGAAAGCAAACAAAATCTGTTAAAAATAATCCTTTATTGACTGCTAGGTGATTGGAGTTCTTCGCTTTGTTCTAAGACTTGAAAATTCTTCCTGTTCTTCATTCCGAAATTGAAAATTCCCTCCAGTTTTTCACTCCGTTCTAATTCTTAAAGTCTCATTAGATTTTCAATTCGTCCCTGAAAGTCCTTCCACTTCTTCATATTGCTCTAAAACTGATAAAACTTTCAGATCTTCATTCTGAAACTCAAAGATCTTTCAGTTCTTCGCTTCATTTTTAAAACGATAGACATTCATGTTTTATTCCTTGTTTTTAAATTTATTGACCTTCCAGTCTTTGCCTCGTTATGAAGCTGCAAGTCTTTTGAGTTCTTGATTTTTCTCTGAAACGAAAATGCCTCCAGTTTTCTATTTCGTTGTGAAATTTAAAGTCCTTCGAGCTCTTCACTTGCATTCTCAAATCGATAGAGCTTTCAGCTCTATACTTCGTTCTGGAATTTATTGGCCTTGAAGTTCTTAACCTCGTTCTGAAATTGCAAATCTTTCGAGCTCTTCACTTTTCTCTGAAACTGAAAGTCCTTACAGTCATTTTGTTTTGAAACTGAAAGTCCTCCCATCTCTTTATTTCGTTCTGAAACTCAAAGTGCCTACAGTTCTGCATTTCGTTTTTTATAGACCCTCTAGTTTTTTACTTCGTTCTGAAACTAAAAGTCCTTCCAGTTGTTAACCTTGTTCTAAAAAAGAAAGCCTTTCCAGTTCATCGCTTAGTTCTAAAAACTGAAAGCCCATCCTGTTTTTAATTCTGCAACTGAAAGTCCTTTCTGTTCTTCATTACATTCTCAAACCGATGGACCTTTTTGTTTTATGCTTCGATTTGAAAACTAAGCCTTGCCGTTTTTACCTCGTTCTGAAGTTGCAAGTCTTTCGAGCTCTTCACTTTTCTCTGAAGCTGAAAGTCCTTCCAGTCATTTGTTTTGAAACTGAAAGTCCCTCTTGTTCTTTATTTCATTTTAAGACTCAACATTCTTCCATGGCTACACTTCATTCTCAAACTGATAGACCTTCCAGTTCTCAACATCATTCTGCAACTGCAGTTCTTTCTAGCTCTTCACTTCGTTCTGAAACTAAAAGACTTACCAAATCTTTAATACGTTTTGAAACTGGAAAGAGTCCTCCCAGTTCTTGTGTTACGTTCTACGACCTATGACCTTACTAGTTCTTTATTTCGTTCTGAAAGCTTATAGAGCCATTCCGAATTAAAATAATAAATAAAAAATAATGTATCTTTATTTACTTTAATTAATTTATTTTTGACGATTTCCTGTTTATCTTGAACAGATGTAAATTGAAGAGTATCGCCTCTTTGTTCACAAAACCTTTAATCTTTATTATGAATATTTTTTAGTATCTCAAAACCGTCCGTCAATATACAGAATCATATAAATTAATTGCTATTGATATTTTCGCTTCAGTTGCTTAATGTTTCGGGAAAAAATCAGTGGAATATTTTTGAGGTATAAACTTATCTTTTTATTTTAATTCAGATTAGAAATCGTAACCTAACTACAAATTTGTTTTTACAAATCTTTCAAAAAAGAAGAATTATTTTTTTTTTTAAAATACATTTTTGAATAGTGCGGTCAAGTAAGGGCTTTTTATTTATCATTTAAAATTACTTCTAAAATATTGAATATCAAATAGTTGAAAAAAAAAAAGAAAAAACATTTTATGTTGAGTTTTGAATATCAGTCAAGATCTCAAAATGGTTCGTTAATATAAATTATCTTTATCATATAAATCGGTTGGGGTTTATACTTTCGTTTCAGTTGCTCAGTTATATCGGCAAAAAATCAGTTCAATATATTTTTCAGTAATACCTATATGTTTATTATCAAACATATTTTTGTTTTAAATTTTAATCCGAAATTGTAACCTAACTACAGTTCTGCTTATATGAATATTTCATTTAAGATGAATTAATTTTTTCCCTTAAAAAAATAATATTCCAATACAGAGTTCGGGTAGGTTAGGTTAGGTTAGGTTAGGGCGGCAGTTGGGACCGACATCCCAACTCGCTTAGGCCAAGGATAGGCCCTTTGTGATACCGCTAGTGAGCCAATTCACCACATTTCCCCACTTGATGGGACCCCTACGAAAGTTGAGGAAGCCATCCGGCTGCCTGAATGAACCTTAAAAGGCATTTTGGACTCTGTTCAGAGAGCTGAGATAGATCGTTTAGAAAATATGACTGTAGGAACCTAAATCTTTTCTGCCCAGTCCTGGGCAGTGAGACAGAAAAAAGTGTTCCACCGTCTCTAGGCTCCTCTTCATCGCCACAGCTTTTACAGAAGTCGTGGTGGGGAGCATTCAAACGGGATGCGTGGTTTCCTACCAACCAGTGTCCCGTAATGGCACGAATGACAGATAAGCACTGGGCTCTATTCAGACAGCAAAGTTTTTTGGTTCTTTTACTGCAGTATGTCGGCCAGGTTTGCCGCGAGATTCTACACGTGTTCGATGTCCGATTCCACGTTTTATTTGTACAGAGAGCGAAAAAGTTTCGTATTCTCAGTTTACAGCTGGCCATGGGTATACCCAGGCCCTCCTTATCTTGAAGGAGGATGCTGGTAGTTCCTTTCCTAGCCAGTTCATCCGCTATGCAATTTCCCTCAAAGTCCCTGTATCCTGGAACCCATATCAGGTGAATTGAAAGCTGCTCAGCCATCTCCCCTAGAGACAAGCGGCAGTCATTCACTGACTTCATACTCGAAGTCATCGAGACTAGAGACTTAATAGCCGCTTGGCTGTCCGAATATATACAAATGTTCTTATCTTGAACTTGTAGGTTTTTTATTGTTAAAGCCTCCCGGATTGCTGTGACCTCTGCCTGAAAGACACTGCAGTGGTCTGGGAGCCGAAAAGCTATTATGAGTCGTAAACCTAGACGATAGACACCTCCCCCTACACGTTCGTCTAGCTTGGATACCGTCCGTGTATCCATTTATCGAGCCTGCTGGGCCTGGTACCCCAGTATTCTACTCCTCTCTGGTTGGAATATAGGCTCTGAAGTTGGTTGTGAAATGTTCCTATGGTATGCAGTAGTCTGTACTTTCGGGGATAAATGGGTTCCCTTAAGAATCTTTGCATGACCAAAATCTTGATCATTTCATTTTTTCGCCTCTCTCATGCGTAAAGCTGATAGAATGGCTTGTTGTTTCCCTACCTTGTTCAGTGGTAGGAGGTTTAAAATATGCATCTAAGGCTTCATTTGGTGTAGAGCGTAGAGCAACATTAAATTGTAAGTTCGGCTAGTTCGCTGAACCTTACTTAACTTCTTAAGGTTTGTCCCCTTATCTAACAGTAGGCCACCAGATCGAGACTCCAAACATTGAGTATGGGTCTAACAATGGCAATATACAGCCAGTGGACTATGTTTGGGGACATGCCCCATTTAAGTCCAATGGCTTTCTTGCAAGTGTATAAGGCGATTGTGGCCTTTTTCTTCGATCCTCTGCGATTTAGGTTCCAGTCTAGTTTGCTGTCTAGTAATACAGCTCCGAGATCGTAGTCTGGCTGCAGATACGTTTTCATAAATCTTTCGGATAAGGTGCGTTAACCGTTTAGCTTAAGGATTTATGAGAGGACAGAGTTCGGGTAAGGGCTTTTAATCTTTCATTAAAAATTTCTGCTAAAAATTTTGAATATCGAATAGTTAAAAAAAAAACCGAATATTTTTCAACACATTTTTTTTTAAATAACCCAAAATATAAAGTGTATACCAAAGTCGTTATTTCACCAAGCTACTCAATTTATATCAATTTTTTGTTGACTATATAGAACACTTTGTATCTATTATATTTAATACATTTTTCTTTTTTTTCCCGTATTGTTTTCCAATTTGTTGTTTTTTTTCCGTTTTTGAGAATGGCAACATTGACGCAACAACAACAACAACAACAAAATAGGAAGGAAGTAAGTTCGTTCATATACGAAAGAAAATTAAAATTCATTCATTGATTTTTTTTCTTTTTTTTTTTGTGTGTTATTTATTTTTATTTTTATATTTTTTTTTTGATTATTCACCACGTAAAAAGCGAATTGAATTTATTTCAATTGAATTGATTTCAGTTCCAGAAGCAATTCCAACGATTAATATTTATGTGTATATAAATGCAGTTTTAACCTCATTGTAACTTTTACACATGCCAAATAATACATAATGTACAACACATAATTATTTTGATAAATAAATAAATGCGCAAAATATATATTTATATTTATTTTCGTTTGTTGTGTTGTGATTTTTTTGATTTCAATTAAAAATATAATTTGTTATGCCATATCTGCCTCATCATACAAAAGCCATCAATGGATCGGATCTGGCTGCCTGGTTGGCCTGTCTGCCATTCAATCCAATCAGTTCCAGCCTCCAGCTACAGCTCCGGCTGTCCAGTTGTCCAGCTGTCCATCCAACTATCCAATCATCCATCCAGTGAGCTCTCCCAGCCAATCAATCGCCCACTAATGGCAATTAATGACAGTTTTCATTACGTTCAGAACTGGAGCTGCTCCAGTTCAATATTAATTGCATATTAACAAGCCATGGTAAAGGGCATGGACACATTTATTATATGGCCATAATCGCCAAGTATCAGTCAGCTGATTGATGATGATGATTGATATTAATTTAGCAAGCAGATGAGCAGAAAAATGCCAAGCTCCCGAATACCCCATTCCACTAACAAGTGTAATAACAAAAGCCGCAAAGATATATTTGGTCTAAAGAGATAGATACCTCAAATTAATCTAGTTTTTAACTTTTAGCTTTATCTACTGGTTAGATATTATTTCAAATGTAGTTCCAATAGTTTCAAACTTTTTCTGCAGTCTGATTATGAGCGTATTTATGCACTGAAAAAAATAATTAAATATAATTCGAGATGCCAAACAGTGACAAAAATGATAATACGGAACCTCCAGATAATGAACATGGAGCTGAATGGGCTCAGCGCAGATTTGGGCGGGTACAGTAACATTCACAGAGCTGCCATATCTGCAAACCTTGGCTGAACGAAGGCCCGCTGCACTAGACCTCATAAGGCGCCGAAGAGCGTCGTCAACTGGTCGAGGAGATCGGTCAAGCTGATATCACGGTGTCTACCGACAGACAATTCTGTACCTTTTTATAAGTATTAAATTAAAAGTTGCTGAATTCATATCCGATATTCTCATCAATTGTAAAGGCTTTGCTCCACATATCGGGCAAGTTTGTGTCGATTTATTGCCCGTCATATGAAGTTGATACTTTATAGTGAATTTCTGGTAGGATAATGAAACCAAGTTCTGAATTTATTTATCGAAGTTATCTTTTTCTTTGAGAATATGTGCAGAGGTTTTCTTTATAAACTCCATTTTCATTGGTCTGCAAAATCTGATAGATTGCGGTGTGCGGTTGATCCAAAGAATTTCATTTAAAATTGTGAACCAGCTTCAATGGATTTATTGATGTGACAAAGAGGCCTTGGTCTATAGTATCCGATTCAGTATAGTGGCTATTAGCTTTAAATCTCCAGTTTTAGCAAAATTTTTCACAACTTCATCTTGTAGTGACATTATTCGCTTTACAGTGTGATCTAAAATATCTTGTAAAGGAACTACGGCAACAGTTTCAAAAACTGAAATATTGTCAGGTCTGCACTTTTCTTTTGCCTCAATCACATGCTTGCAGCTAGTATATGTATCACAATTACGACTTTATTTTTCTCCAGCCTGATGTTCACATAAGTGTTCTTGGTTAAACCATTTTCCAGAAGAAATGCCAAAGCTTCATCAGGTGTCAACGGAATTGGATGCTGAGCAAGAAACTTTTTTTTAAACATACTTCCAATGCCTTTAGCTGTTTCAATTAGCACGAACGATATATCGCTAGATTTGGCTTTCTTTGCTGATACTGAAGCAGCATTGACAAGTAGGGATGTATTGTGGTTTTCCTTCTCAGAAAGCTCGGCCGCACATTTTTTTTATACGTTCATTTCCAGCAGAATAAGAAGTGGAGACTTGTGAAAACGATCTCAATAGACTGATGAGACCAAGATTAGATGCTTCAACGTAGGTATCAGATCCCCTGATAGCCCTAAGAGACTTGTGTTAAGGATGTCAATGAGAAGATGAGCCAGGAGTAGATGCTTCAACTTGGGAACTAGGTCCCCATAGTTCCATAATAGGCTAATAGCCCGTGGAGAATTGTAACAACGAACTCAATAGAATGATGAGACGAGGAGTAGATGCTTAAACAGATCCCCTGACCCCAGTAGATACAATATTAGGTTGCTAGTCCAAAGAGACTTGTAAGAACGATCTCATTGGGAGGATAAAACGAAGAGTAAATATATCAAAGTAGATATATCAATGTAGGTACCAGATCCTCTTTTGCCCAGATTCAATGATAGGCTAAAAGCCCAAGGAGACTTTTAAGAACATTTTTGGACTTCAGCTCACTTTTACTGACTCCAATTATCATCTTTGAAGACAACCAATTTTTGTGTTTTGGATCAGTTTTAAATCTAACAGTTTTTCATACACTATTTCGAAAAATATTATGAGGATTTTTTGATCATTTTATAACGAATTTATGTACAGCAAATTTTTTCCAGCAGAAAATTTTATTTGCATAGGAAATTGTCTTAAGTCAGCTTTGCCTATGAAGTAATCTTTGTCTCTTTAGTCGATTCCAACATACGAACTAATGGCCTTGTCTATATTTGTTCATATTTTGTCCTCATGATGATGTCAATTATTCATATAGAGATCTCCGACCAGTACATCTCTATATAACATAGATTTACACAAACCTTATATGCCTCTTAGCATTTTCCTAGTGCAGAAATCTAAAATCACAACAACCAATATCATTTTTTTATAATCTTTATAATTGGTTGGTATAAAATATACATAATTTTGTACATGAATAGTTCTAAAATTTATACTATATATTTTACAATAAATATTATTCGAGATGTAAAACAGTGACCAAAATGATAATACGGAGAGTTGTTCATAGATCTGCTTGAACATAACGCTCCAAAAAAGTAACAGCAATGCGGACTTGAGTAAGTGGGGCTTCATAACTATATCTCAACCTGACCAGACACATACTTATTTTTAAAATAATTCAATACTTTTAAATATTAAAATAAGTGCAAACAAAATGGAAGTATAGTAGTATATCCTGGTGAACCGAAAACAGAATATGATAAAGGCGCATCTACTTCACAATTTGGAATAGAAGCTAAAACTACCGAAACTAAAACAGAAGCGGAAATGCATGACGTAACTGGCGAAACTCAAGGAAAAAAAGACGATAATATAGAAGTCGTGGCTGAGATAGAAGACAATACACTCAGTTAGTTTCAAGATGGACTTTAGCAAAATGATTACTGTCGACGAAACTCAATTCCTTATAGTTACTCAGCCAGAAATTTCACTAAGTAGTACATCTAATGGGATTCCTATAATGGACACCTTGGACTAGACGGCTCTGCAGAGTTTCGAAACACTTGCTCCAGATAGTTGGGATGCCTAACAAGGCGGTGATCGGCAAAGAGTCCTTGCAGCATGAACCAGTGAATTAACCCGTCTGGAACGGTTTTTGTGCTCTACCAATCGAGCAGCCTTGCGATACTTCATCATCAATATTTCAGGCCTTGCCATAGAAGTTGCGTGTGGAACCTTCTGTAGCTCCGCTATGTAAAAATGTGAAAATAATAATTAAACAAATAATATTTAAACAAGACGTATAAATTGGTACGTCAGGATCCATTTACCTTTTATTTACCTTTTTCTATACTAGACAATAGATCCGACAAAAAGAACTTCCATTGGACTCAAACGAGCGGTGTTCCAGTTTAGCGTTTCCGTGATATATGATATAATGGAGAGAGATTATCGGCCTAGATTCTTTTTAAATTGTTAAAGATTGTTGCTCCTTTTTGGGATAGGTTATTCCTTCAACTGTGTAAATCTGGAGTATTAATGTCCTAATGAAAAGGCGTTGCCAATTAATAGTTACCAATAGTTTTGATTATTTTTACTTACCGTCTTTACACAAAATTCCTTTAAAAATAATTTTTAGGCAACTGTACGTGTAGTGCAGTAAATTTTATACGAGAATGACTTTCGTGTTTACTTCCAACTAGCCAGCAAGTCGTAGAAGTTCCAAAGTGCGCAGCTTTTATGCCTGCTCATGTAGAGAACCAAAGGTGCTTCCTGATGTGATGATTTTTTTTTTCCGGAATCTATTTTTTTTTTTTTCCAAAATGCATTTTACTTTTTAGAATGCGACTTATTACTTCTGTGTTTAATTTTGAACTAATATTTTCAGTCGTAATTTTAAACTATATTGAAAGTTACAAAGTATTCGACGCCTACAAAGCAACATTCTAGCTTTGACATTTTTTTCAGTTAATCGTTAAAATCATCGTCTATCGATTTGAAAGACGATTAGATCAAAAAGCATTGATGTGCTCTTTAAAATATATAATTTATCATATAGATATATATGATATTATATATTATCTATATTATAGATATAAGGTTGTCAAAAAATTCTTGCGGTATTTCCGCAAGCTTGTCTTTGCAAGCGCGTAGTTCTAGTTGTATTCGCCGCATCGGTTCACGCTAGAGCTTTTTGGAAAGCTCTTTTCACGTGCTAACACGTGTTTGATTAATTGTTGTTTGCTTTTAGTCGTTCGTGAGTTATAGCGTCGCAAACATGGAGCAAAATAAAGAGAAAATACGGCATATTTTACAGTACTACTACGATAAAGGCAAAAATGCATCTCATGCTGCCAATAAAATTTGTGCAGTTTATGGACCCGATACAGTTTCCATTTCCACCGCACAACGATGGTTTCAACGTTTTCGTTCTGGTGCAGAGGTGATCGAAGATGCGCCACGGTCCGGAAGGCCTGTTGTCGAAAATTGCGATAAAATCGCTGAATTGATCGAAAGAGACCGGCATAGTAGCAGCCGTAGCATCGGCCAAGAGCTGGGCATGAGTCATCAAGCCGTTATAAACCATTTGAAGAACCTTGGATTGAAAAAGAAGCTCGATGTATGGGTGCCACACGACTTGACGCAAAAAAACATTTTTGACCGTATGGATGCATGCGAATCGCTTCTGAATCGCAACAAAATCGACCCGTTTTTGAAGCGGATGGTGACTGGCGATGAAAAGTTGGTCACTTACGACAACGTGAAGCGTAAACGGTCGTGGTCGAAAAGCGGGGAAGCTGCCCAGACGGTGGCCAAGCCTGGATTGACGGCCAGGAAGGTTCTTCTGTGTGTTTGGTGGGATTGGCAGGGAATCATCCACTATGAGCTGCTCCCCTATGGCCCAACGCTCAATTCGGACCTGTACTGCCAACAACTGGACCGCTTGAATGCAGCACTCATGCAGAAGAGGCCATCTTTGATCAACAGAGGCCGAATTGTCTTCCATCAGGACAACGCCAGGCCACACACATCTTTGGTGACGCGCCAGAAGCTCCGGGAGCTCGGATGGGAGGTTCTTTTGCATCCACCGTATAGTCCGGATCTCGCACCAAGTGATTACCACCTATTTCTGTCCATGACGAACGCGCTTGGTAATCGGAAGTTGTCCACAAGAGAGTCCTGTGAAAATTGACTCTCCGAGTTTTTTGACAATAGGGAAGCGAGCTTCTATAAGAGGGGCATTATGAAGTTGGCATCTCGTTGGGAACTCGTCATCGAACAAAACGGCGCATATTTGACTTAAATCGCATTATTATAACCAATTTTATGAACAATTGAAAATTCAATAAAAATACCGCAAGACTTTTTGACAGCCTAATATTAAGTAAAAAATATTGAAATTACAAGAAACCAAAGTCGAAAAAAGTTAAATTTTCGACTATATTTATACCCTATACCTAAAAGTACAAAGGGTATACTAGATTTCTGCAATGTATGTAACGTACAGAAGGAGGCGCGGCAGACCCCAAGTCCTTTATACCAAAATACTTATCATAACCTCAGTTAACGATTGAGCCATGTCCGTCTGTCCGTCCGAATGAACGCCTAGATCTCGGAAACAGGAGAGCTGGAAACACCAAACCAAATTCGAAAAGTGTCTTTGAAAATTTCGTACACTTAAATAAATAAAAATATTTAAAATTTAAGCATTTTTATATATTTTTTTGAGATTAGGTAATCTTTTCTTTTAAGAGAGAAATATGTATTAGTCTTAAGAGCGACACAAATAGCATTTGTAAAATTATTAAAAAAAATTTTAGTTTTTCTTCAAAAATTATTATTTTGATTCAGATTTTATGAACTTAAAAAATTAAAACAAAAACGTTTTTAGTTAAAAAATATTTATTAGCCTTCCAGCTGCAGAAAAATAGTATTTGTAAAAAATTTTGTTTAATGGTGAGTTTATCTTGAAAAATTAGTATTTGGATAGATTTTGTCTACCAAAAACTAACAAACAATAAAGTGTGAACCTTCTTAGAGTTCGCTGTTCTAAACGATTTTGAATAGTTAAAAAAAAAAGGAAATTGACATAAAAAAAAATTAAGTATTTCGTACTTAAAACTAGGAAATCCACACTTCATATGGGTGGCAGAAAGACAATACTGAAATGTAGAATTTCGATCTCACTTCAATTGTTTCGATTTTAAGTCCAAAATTCTTGAATTAAAAAAGTGATTTAAATAAGGACGAAATGTTCTTGAGATAAGTTTTTACTTATCAAGTATATTTGACTTTAAGTAAGTACGTAATGTACTTGATTAAAATCAACAATATTTTCATTTTACGTTTAGTTAATTAAGAATATTCGAACTTTTTATTAGATTTTTCGAACTCATCTAAGGTTTAAGTTAACTCTAAAAAAATTAAAGTTTAACGGATGATTTTGACAAAAAAATTTACAAACCAAAAAAAGAATTTTATCTGTGACTAACTAAAAATGATGTGAATAAATTGATAGTCGAGTGTGGAATTCGGAACACATTTACTACTACTTGCTAATTCAAATCAAAAGTCCAAAAAATTCCAGTACCTCAAGGTTTTGACTTATTACATACAGTATCTCATTTTATTGAGTTTATCATAAAAATAGTCGAAGGTTTTTTGAGGCTACGTCGTACAATAGCTTATTTCTCTCTTATTTTTTCTATCCGGAAGTCAGTATTTGGGATCATTAAACCAAAGTTAGTTACCTTTTGTTTCGATACAACCATTTTTGAACTAAAATCTTCAATCGGAATTTTTATTTTCTGGGCACTTTTTCGTTCATTTACCTTGAAAAATATTTAATAATAGATTTTTTAAATCAACACTTTATATTATAACCAAAACCCCGTGAATCCGTCACTAAATCAAACTTAGGAGCAGCCAACTCAATTTCGATAAGGTCTCCTTTCATAGCCACCCTTTAAGTAACTTAATTCTCTCTTTAAAGAGAGCTCACTTTCTGTATGGCAGCTATATGAAAAAGTGACCCTAATTTGATCAAAATTTACAACAGCTTATGAAGATGATTTCAACTTTTTCCTAAAACCGCAATTAATGTAAGCCGATTTATTTATTTTTATATTTTAGGATGTCAAAAAATATTTTCTTTTTAAAATGAACAGGTTTCTCGTTCAGCTTCAGTGTTTCAAATTTTCAGATCGATACAAAGGTTTTTGGGCAGCTAGTTTGATTTCCAAGAAAACAATGTTAAATTCGTGATATTTATTATTGGTAAAAAAAAAGAATGAATTGAATGAATGTGGAATAAAAATATTTGTTTTTGTCAGTGAAATGGTATAAAAAATCTTTTCTTTTTTTTTTTAAAAGGAAAACTTTTAAAGAGCACTCCAATTGTGCTCTCTCCTATTTTTTGGGGTCAATTCGGAATTTCATCGTAAATGAAAAATGAAATGAATGAATTTGGAATAAAAATATTTGTTTTTGTCAGTGAAATGGTATAAAAAGAGGGAAATATTTTGAAAGAGCAACTCTTATTGGCGATTTTCACTGTCTACAGCATTTCGAACCAATTACACAGGTCAACATGGTTTAGTTGTTGGTAATTTTCGACGTAATTTGCTGCTTAGAGTCTTAATCCGAATTTCCAATCCGATTTTTACTTTTGAGGTAGTGTACAGGGTGCAAAAATTTTTGTGGTCTATCCTTTAATTTAAGAGTTTAAGAGATCAATTACGATTTTTTTTCGCAAAGTCATTCAAAGTTAATTCGAGTTTTTTGCACCATTTAAATAACCTTAAAAGTAGGAAAAAAACGCACCCTTTACATAACCTCAAAAAAAAAAAAAAAACTCGCTTTTTCGGATACATAATAATAATAATTCACCGACTGACCCTTTGGGAAGGGCATATGTCTTTCGGATACATAGCCTCAAATATCTCAAAGTCCTGATGTGATGGGCCGTTTCTGACCTCCGGATTACTTCGGAAATAACCCACATCATTCTAGTATCATCATTTCCAACATTACCCCGGGATTTGAAGATCTGTGTTTTTAAAACTTGGAACCAGCTTAAAAGGATTTGTTTCGCATTTTTTTTGTAAGTTCTTGACATTTTGACACGTAAACAGTTAAAATCCGTGTTGAAATTGTATTCATACAAATACACAAACAATTGAGCTTTCAGATTAACCCTAAATTGACTTTTCCGAAACAGAGTAGCGTCACTTTGGTTGCTTGCAAAAATCGGAACCAATTCTTTATAATACTATGGATCTGCTATAGGTATACTTACTTCTGACTTTACTTGAGAAAATTGCAAAATTTTAGCGAGCCAAAAATTTAAGTAAAACTTTTAAAGGAGCTAATTTGTTTTCGCGTGTTCTCAAGTCGGAGTATCATCAAAAACTAGCCTTGGTTAAGACGTTTATTTGCAAATTGGTGTCATAGTCAAATATGAAATCAGAAATCCGTAAAGTTGCGTTTTCGAACTCACCCCGCTTTCGAATTCACCGCACTTGCCTCTAAGTACAAAACTAATTATAAATATTGATAAGCTCGGAATTTAGTTCCACTTTTAGTTCAAATTTAAGTAGTTTCTGAAATACATATTTAAAGAAACTTAATACACAAATAAAGGATTGGTCAAAAGAAGTAATTTTTTTTTGAGACTATAAAGATAATTTTTAATTATTTTTTTGTTAAAATCTACAAAAAGGTTTTATTACTATAATCGAAGTGGGACGATTGAAGTATTCCTTTTCCAAAGTAGATACTAGTCAAGAATCTAAAAGGATTAGTGCGAAAAATGCTTTTATCTGAAAATTCAAACATATCTAAGAATTCACCAACTTTTTAAAGAAATTGACAAATCGTTTTCACTTTTTTTAATGTAACTTAACGAGTGAACATTTTTCTTTTGTATTATAGGTTGTAAGACAAAATGTTCTTCTAAAAATGTGATAAATAAATATAATTTTAAATAAATAGAATAATTTTTCATTATTATACCCTGTACCGTATGGTCCAAGGGTATATTAAGTTTGTGCAAGCCGAAAATGTATGTAACATATAGAAGGAGACGTCGGAGACACCCCAAAGTTACCTAAAATATGATCAGGGTGAATAGAGAAGTCGATATACCCATGTCCGTCTGTCCGTCTGTCCGTCTGTCCGTCCGTCTGTCCGTCCGTCCGTCCGTGTGAACGCCTAGATCTCAGAGATGGTAAGAGCTAGAGTTACCAAACTTTCACATTAGATCCCATATTATTCCATAGGAGGCAAGTTTATTTTATTTTTTTGATATCGGGGATAAATTATATAGCTCCCATGGGGGTGTTTGAGACGACCTCGAAAAAAAAAGCGTTTTAGATGAATAATTCGTTTGTTTATGAAGATATCGTAACGAAATTTGGCAATCGAAAGTTTTTTATAGTTCCCAATCACTGTACCAAATTTGATCAAAATCGGTTGACTATATCATATAGCTCCCATAGGACCGATCGGCCAAAATAACTTTTTTAAAGAAAAATTGGCTATATTTCGTTTTTTAATAAAGATATCCTAACCAGATTTGGCGTTTGGAAATTTTTTAGACCACTTAAGCAATGTGCCAAATTTGAACAAAATCGGTTGACTATATCATATAGCTCCCATAGGTCCGATCTTCCAAAAAATCGATTTTTTAACAAAATTTGTTGTGTTTCGTTTGTTTGCTAAGATATAGGGACCAAATTTGACATTCGTGAGTATTTTATAGTTCCTAAGCACTGTACTAAATTTAATCCAAATCGTTTGACTAGATCATATAGCTCCCATAGGACCAATCGGTCCAAAAACACGTTTTTTATACAAAATTCTATGTGTTTTGTTTGTTTGTAAAGATATTTGAAATAAATTTGGCATTCATATCTTTTTAAGGTATTTAAGCACTGTGTCAAATTTTATTGAAATCGGTTGACTATATCATATAGCGCCCATAGGAACGATCGGTCAAAAAAAAAATTTTTGTTTAAAAATTCTTCTGTTTTTGGTTTTTTGTGAAGAAATCGGACTTTATTACAAGATAGTGGTACAGGGTATCCTAAAGTCGTCCGCGCCCGACTTTACGTCCGCCATTTTTTAAAATTATGCTTTTTTACAATATACGAGGGGTATTTAAAAAGGAAGTTTACCTAATTTTAAAAAAAGTACAAAAAAATATTTAGGTTACAAAATGAATATTTATTAATTATTTGACTCACAAACTATTTTTCTACATACTCACCTTCGACTTGAATACATTTTTCGAATCTGTTATAGAGTTTATAAAAACCTTCTTTTAAAAAAAACTACGGGTTAGGAACGAGA
>JBAMAX010002476.1:0-29688 GCA_037043745.1 Chymomyza amoena
AAAAAAAAAAAAAAAAAAAAAAAAAAAAAAAAAAAAAAAAAAAAAAAAAAAAAAAAAAAAAAAAAAAAAAAAAAAAAAAAAAATACACACACACACACACACACACACACACACACACACACACACACACACACACACACACACACACACACACACACACACACACCCCCCCCCCCCCCCCCCCCCCCCCCCCCCCCCCCCCCCCCCCCCCCCCCCCCCCCCCCCCCCCCCCCCCCCCCCCCCCCCCCCCCCCACACACACACACACACACACACACACACACACACACACACACACACGGGGGAGGCAGCACACACACACACACACACACAGCAGCAGCAGCAGCAGCACACACACACACACACACACAGGCACACGGGACAGGGCACACGGGGGCGGGTGGGGGTTGGGGGGGGGGGCACACACACACACACACACACACACACACACACACACACACACACACACACACACACACACACACACACACACACACACACACACACACCCCCCCCCCCCCCCCCCCCCCCCCCCCCCCCCCCCCCCCCCCCCCCCCCCCCCCCCCCCCCCCCCCCCCCCCCCCCCCCCCCCCCCCCCCCCCCCCCCCCCCCCCCCCCCCCCCCCCCCCCCCCCCCCCCCCCCCCCCCCCCCCCCCCCCCCCCCCTCCCTCCCCCCCCCCCCCCCCCCCCCCCCCCCCCCCCCCCCCCCCCCCCCCCCCCCCCCCCCCCCGTTGGCATAGTTTTCTTCTTTTCGGAGTGAGATCAGCACCGAAAAACGGTTTTAAGCAATAACTTCAGAATTTCGAGGTGTTAGACAATTTTAGAACACATTATCGTGATCTACTCAGAGAGACCTACAACGTACACTAGGTCACTTGAAAAGTGTTTTGCTTTTTTTTTATTTTGTAGTACTGTTTTATTTTTAATTAATAACTTTAGTTATAATATTTACTATTTCATTTAATAGTGTTAACAATTCGCAACTCGTTAAAGCAGTGAGTGGGTTAAGACGTAACTTAAGAGCTTGGTTCATCAATTTTTTGATTTATATTTGTTTCTATATATAGTTTATAAGAAAAAGTTTTTTAACTTAAACCAAAAACAACGTTGGGTTCATAATAATGCATCCACTATTAATAATGGAAGTTCTCGCAAAAAGGTTTTGAGAAAATTTAATTATACTATTGTAGTTTACATTAAAAAGAAATTTTAACACAAAATTATTCTTTTTTTAATGGCTGTTCAGGGTTGAGAAACACAAAAATAACTTTACCGTTTTTGAGATTTTTTTTAAAATAGGTTGGGGGCATGGTTCTTTTTTTTGTTATTCGTTTATATACCGTGATCAGGATTTTGCATCGTCATAAAAGACGATAAGATCAGAAGGTACGTATAATATGTAAAGATTAAGTAAAATTTATTGAAATCGATAATTTATAGTATTTCCAAAAAGTCCAGCAATGGGTCTTTTTTTTGAGGGACCATTATTACGCATTTTCTTAATAGTAAACATACTTCCTTTGTTAGGCAATGGGCCTCCCTTTCTATCTTAGGCCGCATAAAATATATTGGTTTACAAATTTGTCTCATACTGCAATTAATCCAATTTTCTTGTTGTAATATTTACTTATATTCATTTAACTTTCAGTTTGCCGACACATTTTTAAACACTTTTAGTTAGGGGAGAAAAGACAAATTAAGTTTATCTGAAAAAAATGAAACGGAGTAATTATACTATTTCACAAACTTCAGGGTCATCGATTGAACCGTCGTGTAAAAGTGTTTTTTGGTGTTATTTTGGGTCCAGAAACATGAAAATTACCTTTTTTTTTTTTCTTAAGCACTGTTTTCGAACTTTTTTAGAAGAACATGTTTTTAAACCAAGTGTTTCAGTTTTTCGTTATATCTCATGATTTGAAATCGATATGAAAGACGGTCATATCCAAATATATGATGTGCTCTTCTACATTACATTGATATTTATATGTACAGATAAAGTTAAAATTATAAAATTAAAATTTTCGACTATTTTTGAAGATTAAAAATTTTTAGAACGCTTTTATATAGGAAAAAAATATTTTAAAAAATGATGTTGTTTTCTTTAATTACTTTTAAAGCACTTTTTTACAAAGGTTCATTTTACGAGTAACTTTTAAAACGATCGACAAAAAATAAAATAGAGATTATTTTATCGTTATTTTTTAAGTATAAAATTTATGTTTATTTTTAATAAAGATTATAAATTGAAATGTCGATAACATCTTTCGAAATGTAGGAATTTTAACCATTTAAAATACGTCTTGATACGCTGAACCTCGTAATAGCATTAATCCTCCAAATGAAAATATAGTTTTTTAAATTCTGGGCAAAATGTGCATTTTGGTATTTTATGAAATATTTCGAAATTTGAAAAAGAATCCACATCTCAAAAACTTTATTTCAAGTCTATTTTATTTATTGTTTGGAAAAATTTATGATAATTAAGGGGTTTTTTTAATTATGATAATTATAAGCATATACAGTGCATTTAATAGCTATAGGACAGTCTGAAATTTTTTTTTCAAATGTAAATATTTCGGTTCATAAGCACGATCCAGCAAAACTTCCTTTTACAAAAACAACTGCCTAATATTGGAGCTTTTAATTTACCGTAAGGTTATTGCACTATTGCTTCACACGGCGCTTCGCAATAGCTTATGCATCGATAAGTCATTTTTGATGCAATTTTGGTCGTTTCATTACTATAGGACATTAGTCTATTATAAGGAAATTAAGTGTAAGGATGTCATAAATACATTTTATTTCAATTTAAAATCACTTTTTGGTAATTTTATGATAAATCGATGCAATATGTGAATATTAGTTTATGGTAGAGAGACCATATAATAGCCAAAAACGACGTGGGACAGAGAATGGTGTATATTTATGGAAAAACATATAAACCGATAACAAAATTATATATGGAATTTCTTTAGAATCATCGAGAAATAAGTAAAAAATAAAGTAAATGAGAATTCACAGGCTTTCTGACCGTAAGATTCGCCCTAAAAAGGATATTCGCGAGTCTATCTACTTGAATTTAGACGTTGTCCTGTTAAAATAATAGCATTTCGCCGACGTTTTACATCGGAATGGTATCAAAACGCTCAGACAGACATGCTAGTAATCGCCGCTGCTCATTTCAGGTGAGTTTAATAGGGGGTCGAGGTTTAACTGGCTTTTAACGCGCCACGCACAAAAACCAAGCCGCTTCTAAAATTTCGCCAAGAAAAATTTCATGTTATCCTTTGCAAATCCCTCCAATTGTAAGTATATTCACCCGGACTACTCGAACTCTAATTTCTAATTGAAAAATATAAAAACAATCAACCTTATAAGGAGAATCTTTAAAAAACATGCACAAAAAATTACGCAAAAGCGCACATATTTAAAATTAGTTACAACAGTGAATTCAAAGCGGGCATTTCTTTAGTTGTTCAAGATTTGGACATTCTGACATGCGTCTTTCGTGGGCACTTCTGGACGATTTGCTGAATTGTAGTTTTGGACACTTTATGGTCCACTATTGGCATCAACTCTGAGCAAGGAACTGACGAAAATGATGAATTTTTTAAGATTATTCGTTTTTATATATATATAATTCCCTGTTAGACCCCTTGGAGGAGGGGCATAGGGGATCTCTATTAATAACTGTTCGAACAGAACAGGGACCTACAGTTTATAGCCGAATCCGAACGGCGGTGTCTTTAATTAATAGAGACTTTCATGACAAATAGCGTCTTTGAGCTAGCGATGCCAGTGCTAGGCAAATGCACCAGTGCTACTGCGGGAATCGAACCACCGACCTTCGGTTTAAGAGGCGAGTAGGCTACCACTTAAGCCACCGACGGCCACATTATTCATTTTTACCACTCCGAAATCTTACCAATAATCTTTTAAATATATTTTTTTTATTTCTCGATGTTTCTAAAGAAATTACAAATTCCAAATTCTAATTAATTAGGTTTTTATATTGCATTCTGTTCTACAAAAATTCATATCAGTGAAAATAGGAGAATTGGGTTCATTTTTCGTCGACTTAAAATATACGTAGAAAGAAGCTTCAAAATATTTAGTTATCTCAGTTATTAATCGCAATTTTTAAAAAAGGAAGCTTTACTTGGATAATATTGGCTATTATTATTATTATATTGGCTTATTTATGGAAGTATCCTAAAAATTGAAGTTTTCGGCCTGTTAAATGACCTATTTCACTTATTTCTGTTGGGATACGTTTTAAATATTTAGTAAAGGCCGCTTCCCCTTAAGTATTATTGAATATAAATTTTCATGACATGATAAAAAAAATATTCTTACATTGAGTACAAAATGCTCTTTTAGAGAAAATCTTCTTAAAATCATTCTCAAATTAAGAATTTGTATTGTAAAAGATTTTTTCAATAAAATAATAATAATGATCATCTTAATAAAATCTAAAACTGTCGAAGGCCACAGTAGCTAGAGCTCGTTAAATTAGTATTAAGTTTAGTATTATTTACTAGATTTAAGTTTTTAAAATAAAATCTAAAATTTGAAGTTTCTGTATAAATAGAATTTTTCTCAATAATCTCCTGGCTATCTTTTGAGACGTTAAGTTCTTGTACAAAGTGCAATATGTCGCTTTCAAGGACAAAATTCTTATTGTTTTTTTTGTCAGTGTATACTAGCAGTTAAACTTGAAAGGTTTTATAGGTATATTTTTTTAAAATTCTGCGAACGTAAAGTAGGAGGGTTATCGAATCTAATCGCATGTTATATTCAAAAACTTTTTGTCTCTAGCTCTTTTAGTTTCAGAGATCTCCGCGTTCTTTCAAATAGTCTAACGCTGTAAGAAGAGCCTTCCTTATGAACGCCTAGATCTCAGAGATGGTAAGAGCTATAGCAACCCAAATTTCAGAGTAGATCCCTTTTTTTTATTTATTTTTATTCTATTTATTCTCTTTAATTTATTGTTATATTGATGGAGATCTTAATATTAAAATTAAATTAATGTCTACTACGCTAAGATTAATATGGTCAGCAGGGAGGAATAAACTTTTACGCTTTCTCGTAAAAAAATAGCTGGAGTCTTATCTGAGTTAATAGGGATCCTTCACTTAAAAAAATATGAAACTAGGGCATTAAATGTAATGTATGATCCCTAAATGAACAGCAATGAACCGATCATTGAGAAAACTTTGAGTTATTTTTATAAGTTCAGTCGGAAGGTCATTTAGATACATTTCGTGCAGAAGGCCTTCATGCCAAACAGAGTCGAAAGCTGCTTTAATATCTAAGAGGACCATTCCCGTAGACTCAGATCTTGCAAAATTGGATTTAACGTGTTTTTTAATTCTGACAAGGATGTAGAGTACTATGCCCCATTCGAAATCCGATTTGTTGCGCAGTAAGGATACCCGTATCTTCAATGATTATTAATAATTTATCTTTAATTATTTTTTCCAGTGTTTTGGTGACAGAAGACTAATAGAGCGATACGAAGGAGGCAGCTCCTCGGGTTGGTTTGTTCTTCTAATAGAGATTAGATAGTTTCCAAGCCCTGGGAAAAATAGCAAAAGCGCAAGCACTCATTTATGACTTTTGTAAGGAATTGTACACCTTTGCGAAGTAGAGCTTTTAGGTATATGATCTCCATGTCATCCAACCCAGAGGACTTTCTAGATTTGAGACCTTTAATGATTTTAGATATGACAACAGGATTAACAAAGTGAGAATCATGGAAACTGGAAGAAATTGAATCCAATAGGAAAATGCTATTATCGATTTCAGCATTTAAATGATTTAATATAAAGTGATTTGAAGTAAAGGTTGGAGCTATCAGATTTGCTTTTTGTTCGGGGGTAAAATAACGAGTATTATTGATTCTTAATATTTCAAAGGAGACAAGTTTATTTTATTTGTTTCGATATCGCGGTTCTATTACATACATAGCTCCCATAGGGGTGTTTCAGAGGACTTCGAAAAAAAACAACAGTTTTAGATGAATAATTCGTTTGTGTTTGAAAATATCGTAATCAAATATCGCTATTCATCCAAAGTCGCTCGCAACTAAAGAAATGCTTCCTGCTCCCTGTTACATAAAAGATGATGAACCCAATATACCCTTTCATTCCATCAGTTAAGTGCTAGCAAAACCAAAGAACCGAAAACTTACATTCGAATTGGCACAAAATGCAATCACAGCAAAAATGCTAGAGCCAAGAGCGGAGAGCTTTTGAAAAGAAAGTTGATGAAAGTGCGAGTGATTGCCATCAGCAGATTGACAAATGTGATGTCATTTGGTATATTGAAAGAGCTCCAAGGAGAGTGGAGAGAGGAGAGAGAGAGAGTGTAGAGTGAGAGTGAGTCGCTGAGTGACTGACATACTTCTAATGATTAGCAGTTTGTTCGGGATTTTGGCTAAAACTTTAAGTTTCGGCATCTTATTAATTATTTTGCGTTTAACGCGCGTTTAGGCATTAAAAGTTGAAACTTGTTTTTTGGGGCCCCGAAAAAACTTTTGGCAACTCACATAACAGTTAATTTGTCTGACAGTTACAGAGTTGCCGTTATGGGCGTGCCATGACTTGCAATTCTTCCCCCGCTCAGTTTAATGAGCCGTAAGTGAGTAGATAAATGCGTCTCTCCCCCCCATTGGCACTGACACAAAACACAAAATGCCGCTCATTCTAATAAGCCAAGTTTAAAGTTATGCAAAAGTAAATACACTAAAAAGAACTAAACTTTTTTGGTTTTGACAAACGGCAATGGCAATTAATTTTGAAAATCATCAACATCAACAATGTAGAATGACTTGGCTAAACAGTTTTTGGCCAAGTCAGGGATGTCTGTGTGCGGGAACAGGACATTAAGTAAGTACTCTACTCATTACTGGAGCTGGTAATGTTGTTGTTGTTGTTGCGGAAATCATTCATTTCCAGCTGAATTTGAATTAAAATTTGAAACATTTTTGGGGCAGTTTTTTGGGAGATATTTGCGATGGGAATGCACTGCAGTAAAGCATGTTAGTTTGTTTGTAGTATTTGAAATGTAATGAAGTCAATGTCTACTGGGAAAAATAAGACCTCAGAAATTTTTCAACGATTGAAGCAAAGAAGCAAATGCACTTTGGAATATTAAGTTTATCAGGTGTGTTTATAGTTTTAAATTTGCTGCTAAGTTCCTTAACCAGTTTATTGAAATTCTTCTAAGCAACTGTGTAGCAAATTTTCTAGTTTTTAATAAAAAAAAAAAATTATATAAGAAAAAAAACTCTAATTTTGCTCTAATGAATTTTTTTAATATTTAGTAAATGTGCTTAGTATGAAAATGTTAATCCATTTTATCCTCTGATGAGGCGTGTAGATGTTTTCTTAAAAAAAAAATATTTCCGATTTTGCTCCTAAAATGCGTGTAAATATTAAACAAATATTCTTGGATTGATAACGCTAACGAATTGTTATTTTGTATTATTAAATATTAAGGCTTTCTTCTTCTCCTAATTCCGACGTCTTCCAAAACACATCCTAAAAGACACATAATTTTGTATAAATTTCGAACTGTTAACTAAAATTTGCAGAATCTCAATTCTTTTTCTTCTTAAATAAATCACAATGAATGAAAAATTCATTTTATAATTATTATTATGCTTTACTCACTCGATACTATTCCATTTGTCGACAAATGAGACACAACCATCCTAGGTGCTAACAAATTATAAAATTTAGCAAATAAATTATTTACGGCAATCGTCAAGGCTTTACATTGATTTCATCCTTTACAATTTTTTTCACGAAGAAAAGAGAAATCGAATGAAGCTGGAATATTCTCGAATAAGGAACTTTCAATTTTCGCATTTTCTTAATTTTTGTAAATTATTCTTTAAAAAGGTTTTTTTTTGAAACTTTGAAAAGAAGAAGTCCAAATACAAACACTAGAATATAGCCTAATTGATGGGAGATTTAGTTGAACTTAATCAATACTTGAGCCTTGAAATTTTTTGATTTTAACCTTATTAAATATGCCGGTTTATGTTATTTTCATTGCATACTTTTAGGAAAATGTTTAATTCTTTCGAAATGGTGAGATATTTTATTTTTTGCAAAAAAATGCAAAGGCGAATGAAAGACTAAGAACTGCTGGTTCAAGCCCCATTGTTTTTTGATGATTTAAACAAATTTAAAAAATAAATACAAATTTTCACTTTATCGAGCAGAAGAAAAAAATAGGTTATATACATTTTATATCCAAAGTTAATGTTTTGAATATACAATAGTGGATTTTCTAATGATTTGTTGATTATGTACCTTTAGAATTTAATATGATAGGTTTGGAAATTAAAACGACTTTTCACAAATGGTAGATACAAAAATAGTTTAACTTTAGATTTAATACAACTATTAATTGACGTCAGAAACTTTTTGCAAAAGTTCAGGAAATGATTTTACAAATTTTTTCTATGCTTCCTGTAAAATAACTTACCAACGCCTATTTTCTTCAATAATTGCCTCTTCTCACGATCTAGGCCAATTTATGCATATTTTTTTTTATTAAATGGCCTTATGTATATTAAGTTTTTCTATTTTGCGGATCTTAACAAAGTTTTGAGGTGGTCTATTAAATATATTGACTTCTCTCAAAAAATGAGAGCAGCTGTAGCATGAAGCTTTATCCAATAGCTCTGCAACCGAAAAGGGACACCCTATCATTGACAATGTTTAAATATCTAAGAGTGTTTATAACGCATATATTACATTATATATTCCTTCTCTGAAAATTAATTACTCGATTAATAATTCGATTAATTTAATATAACTAAATCGAATTGATTGTGTAATTCCTCTATCATATCCATAAAATAATATTAACTGACTAATAAAATGGAATATGCTTTTAGTGTAGTAAGTTAATGAATTAGTCTGAAATTTTAAATGTGATTCAAAATTCTATAACTATTATATAAATAGCCTAAACATCAAATATCTTGCCATGTTCCGGAAAACAAAAAAACCAAAGCGAACAATTTTGATCAGATTTGTTTTTACGTGATCCCAAATCCACGTTTTTATATTTCTGTACTCATTGTAAGCACTGCCCAACTCCTTTCCAGGGAAATTATTCTTTTATTTTTTATGAAATAAAAAAAGTATTTAAACAATACCTTGACCATATAAAAATTCTGTCTGGGTTGCTTCAGAAAAAAATATTTAATTATATTTATC
Organism: Chymomyza amoena; assembly: GCA_037043745.1. Taxonomy (NCBI): domain Eukaryota; kingdom Metazoa; phylum Arthropoda; class Insecta; order Diptera; family Drosophilidae; genus Chymomyza; species Chymomyza amoena. The sequence goes on from JBAMAX010002476.1 coordinate 9,239, forward strand.
AATAATTATTTAAAGGAGTAACACCAGTGTGGAGCATTTTTCTCCAGATCATTTCTCGATATTTTTCAAAGAAACTTTAGTTTATATTCAAAATCCAAATAGATGACGATATTATATTATATATATTTTGAGCTATAAAAATTATTTTTTCCAAAGTAATAAAAACAAAATTGAGCCCGCAGAGAGCTATAAAGATGCCCCACTACAGCAGTTTTGACGTCGCCATTAATCTGGAGCATAAAGACATTTTTTTCTTCTTAGTATAAGGAGCAAAACCCAGTGAATATATCAATTTGAAACAAATTATTTAAGTTTTAAACAAAATTGTTTTTCGTAAGAAAAAATCATGTATAAATTTTAAAATGAAAAATTTGTAATATATTATTATATTGATTTCGAGAAAAAACCATTTAAAGTTTTAAAACTGGCCCGAAAGCTCGGCTTTGTAAATACCATATTTCAGAGAATTTTACGCCTTACAATTTTTTAGAAAAATTCACGTCAATATCTTTATTCGTTAAGAAGATATCGCTTAATAAAAAATAGTCTGAAAATTAAAAACCGATAACTCGATAAATAATCGGAATTTTGCAATAAAATTGGGCGTACAATTGGCAAGTGGCTCTATCAAATATGTTAAAATCAACAAAATCGGAGAAGGTCGGGAAAATGTGGCCCACTTCACTTATTTTCGCCGATATATATAATATTATTTAATTATATTATGTCCACTCCATTATTTTTTTAATATTATTAATACAATTTTAGTGAATTTTCAATAATAATAACGATTAATTTAATAGTTTTATATCATCTGAAAATATAAAAAATATAGTTAAAAATAATTCAGATTAAAATGGAAATACTTTTATACCTATTTTTTTTTTAATTCCGCTTGTAACAAAATTTTTGATTTCCAACCACATAAGAAAATCGTTTTGTTGAAATTTTATATTACATAGTTAACAAAACGACCTGGAATAAAATATTCGTTTTCGTTCGTTAAAATTGCATAATTGCAGATCTTTTTTAATGGTAACTTTAGTTGCCAATATTTTGCAAATGAAAATTTTTATAAAAAATTTTCACTACAAAACTCCTTAATGAGCTAGTTCCAGAGCATATCAAGTTTGGCTTTAACGAATCAGCTTCTCGTTTCAGTTTTTCCCCAACATTTTTTTTTTTTTGTATTTCAAGTAGCAAACAATGCAAAGTCATTGTCGCTGACTGTGCAGCAACAGAAGAGGAGAGCAACTCCTCCAACGCAGTACACCCCTCCAGTTCCAGTTCCAAACTCCACTCTATTACCCCCCAACCCAAACAAACCAAACCAAAAAAAAGAAAAAAAGTAAATACAGAGATTTTCAATTGAATTGATTTTGAATGGTGCGACAGAAATGCCGAAAAAGCGTCGAAGTATTGAATGAAAAGTGCGTGAGTTGAACGCCCATTTTGGGAGTACGCGAACATTTCTATAAAATTTGATGGCCCAAACTCCCCCCGGAACACCCCCAAACACCGTCCTTAACCCAACAAATACAACCAACTGATAATCGTCAGCGTCTGTGTGTTGTCTGATAGTAGTCTGAGTGTCTGAGTGTGTGTGTGAGAGTGTAGTGTGGGAGTGTGAGTGAGTGTATGTGTGTGTCTGGAAGAGCGGAGAGTGAGAGAGTGACTTTTTTTTGTTGTTGTATACACGCTGATTGACTTTTGCATTGACATCTGCGCTCTGCTTGTTGCTGCCGGCCGATCTGTTGTGTGTGTGCGTATCTGTGCGAGTATCTATGTTTGTGTGTGTGTTTGATTGTGTTTGTTGTCATTTTACAATAAACGCATTATGTTGCCATTAGTTGAGTGCTTCCTGTTGTTCGTTTGTTTGTCTGACTTCCGTTTTATGCTCGTGTTTGTTTTTGACTGTGTGTGTGAGTGTGAGTGTTTGTGTGTGATTTTTCTTTTTTTCTTGTTTCCATGTTTGTTTGCATTTTGGACGGCCATTTTATTTTTTGTTATGCAATGAATTGGTAATTTTGTTAAATACAATTTGCACAATGACTTTTTATTTCTTTAAGTTTAGTCATTTAATTACAGTTTCACTTTGCACTAAGCGCAAAGCTTTATTTTTTTTTAATGCGTAAAAAGTTGTTAAATAAGTTTTAAGGGGGATTGGGGAAAAACAAGCATCCAAGACTTAAAGATTTTAAACTTTAAAATTAAATTTTTTGAGCGGCTTTTTTTGCTCTTCTGCTGTTGATGTCGACTTTTTTGCATAAAAGTAACACAAAAAATTCGAATAATTTAGGTCTTTGAAAACCAAAAGCTTTGGAAGAATATTTTTAATTTATATTAAAACTGTTGAATGGTCTTTAAATAAAATTATCCAGTGTATAGGAGATAAAATCAAATATTAGGTCTACAACTTTTTTTTTAATTTTAAAAATTATATAAAAAAAATGGTATCTTATGTATTTATGTTTCAAAGTATTGTCCGTCACTTTCCACTTCTTTGTCCCATCTTTCAGACAACAAACAAATCCCGCGTCGGAAAAATTCTTCATCCTTTAATAAGATCCAAGAATCGATCCATTCTTTCACTTTTTCAAAAGAATAGAAGCACTGGCCCGCCAGGCCATGTGCCATCGACCTAAGTAAATGGTAATCAGATGGAGCACCATCTGGAGAGTATGGCGGGTGAGGTAGAATTTCCCATTTCAGTGTTTCGAGGTACGTCTTGACTACTTTCGCCGCGTGAGGTCGAGCATTGTCGTGTTGCAAAATTACTTTTTCGTGTCTATCTGCGTATTGCGGCCGTTTTGCTTTTAATGCCCGAATCAAACGCATTAATTGCGTTCGATAAAGTGCACCAGTAATTTTTTCAGAAGGTTTTAGCAGCTCATTATAAATTACGCCAAGCTGATCCCACCAAATACACAACATGACCTTGGATCCGTGAATATTCTGTCGAGGTGTCGCCGTAGGAGTGTGGCCGGGCAATCCCCATGATGTGCGTCGCTTAGGGTTGTCGTAGTGCACCCATTTTTCGTCCCCAGTAACAATACGATGAAGAAATCCTTTTTTTTTTGTCTTTCAAGCAGCTGTTCACAAGCAAATAAACGTCGCTCAACATCTCTTGGTTTCAACTGATACGGTACCCAGTATCCTTGTTTTTGGATCATCCCCAGCTGTTCCAGGCGTTTTGATACTGCTTGCTGAGTTACTCCCAATGATTTTGCTAGCTGTTCTTGAGTTTGGCACGAGTCTTCATTAAGTAAAGCCTCCAGTTCATCATCTTCAAAAGTTTTTTCTCTGCCACCGCTATGCCGATCTTCAACAACAAAATCACCGCTTTTAAAGCGCTGGAACCACTCGCGACACGTTCTTTCACTAATAGTATCATCACCATAAGTACTTGAAATTACCCGATGAGCCTCAGCCGCCGATTTTTTCATGTTGAAATGAAAAAGTAAAATCTCCCGCAAATGACGTGAATTCGGTTTATAAGATGACATATTTAATTAAGTGTAACTATATGACGCAAACAAAAATTAACTAATATCGATGTAAGGCTATATTTATCGATGTCAAAACTGATGGAAAACAGCTGTGATTTATTTATTTGAACTATTACTGGTTACTAGCGCCATCTTTTGGAAAACGGCAGGAGCAAAGTTGTAGAATATTTTTTTGATATTATTAATGGAATCAGATGAAAAAAATCGTGTTTTTCACAAATTTTCTGACACAACCTTCCTATTTACTGGCCATTTTTAGAAGAAAGTGAGGTAGATTAGGAAGCTTTTCTCGTTTACTCTTTCGCTGAGATTTTCGATTACACAGGTCTACAAATACAGGGGTCATGTGAGTTGTTGGAAAGCTAAGAGTCATTTCCGAAGTAATTTGGTGCGTAGAATCTGAATCCGGCATCAGAACTGGCCCATCACTTCAGGATTTTGAGATATTTAAGGTTATGTACCCAAAAAACGGCGTTTTTTCCTACTTTTGAGGTTATGTACAGGGCGCAAAAAATTTTTGCGGTCTTTCTCTCCAGTTACATCATTTAGTACAACTCTTACCCTTTAATTTAAGGGTTCAAGAGATCAATTACGATAATTTTTTTTTCGCAAAGTTATGGCTTTTTGAAGTTACGAGATATATCCCTTAGCATTTGCAATAAGCCTTTGATATAACACAGGTCAACATGGTTCAGTTGTTGGAAAGCTAAGAGTCATTTCCGAAGTAATTTGGGGCGTAGAATCCGAATCCGGCGTCAGAACTGGCCCATCACGTCAGGATTTTGAGATATTTGAGGTTATGTTAGTTTTTGGGTCCCAGACAATGAGAAAGAAGAAAAGCTAAACATAAAATTTTGTTGAGGAACATTTTATATCGTCCCTATACAGTCCCTATCAAGATCGCACATCCTTTTGTAGAGTCAGGAAATGCTTTCCACCGAATCAAAAATAGCAAGGGCTGTAGCTTCTTCGCATACAGCTTACCAAATAACTGATTCTTGTAAGGCTTCTATAGATTATTTAACCATTTTTGCGAATATCTCTCAAGGTTTTCAAAAGACTTAAAAAGAACTAGCATCTACGGATAGCTTTTTAAAAAAATGGATAAATCAGGATAAATCAATTGTTGAACAATTTCAGCGAAAGTTCAAAAATGATAGAAAAGTAAGACAATGGAGTGTTTGTGAATATTATTGCTCTTTTAGTCTTCTTTAAACAGGCAAGACACATTAGGGTGGCTATTTTTGCAACATCTCATGATCACGGGATCATCGAATTTTTTTGGAGCGTCTTTAAATTTTACACCCACTATATGCAGATAACGTTACCGAAATTATCCGTTATCGATTTGAAAATTTGCTATAAAAGCGGTGGCCGGGTGGCCAGAAGAACTTTTTGTGATTGTTTCAAATTTCTAGAAACTAAAATTTCCATGCATTGAGCGGATGTTGAATTTCCGGTCATAACTTTGGGTATCAGATCTATATCGGACATAAATCTGGAACAGACATAGCAATCTCTGACAAGTATAGATTCTCAAACGATTCAAGCTTCTGACATTTTGAGAAAATCTATTATTTTTTTTATTGCAGAACTTTTTGTAATATTCTGAAATGATTAGGAATAAGAATTTCCATCTATTAAGAATTGCAATTCTCGGCTTTACTCTAGTCCTCGGACTAGTAGTCTTCAAATCTCCAAATCTTGAAAAGTTGCCAAATTGACAACTTAAAATCTTGAAAACTTGTCGACTTGAGCTTAAAATCTTAATTCTTTTTATTTTTGAAATCTTGAAATCTTGTTATCTTAAATTCTTGAAATTTGAAAATTTTGAAATCTTGAAAACTTGAAACTAGGAAATCATGAAATCTTGACAGCTTGAAATCTTTAAAAATCATAAAAACTTGTAATCGTGAATATAAAAATAAAAAATCCAAATAAAGTTCCTTCAAGCATGGAATTTTGTTGGAGCTTCCAAATTTTGTCAAAACTTCCATATTTGAATTTGAATTAGTAGAGATTTTCTATCAGTAAAATAAAGAACTAATATTTTTTAAAATCTTATCCGACTTTGGCCCAAATATTTGTGCCATCTAAATGTTTATAGGTATATATTTGTCATTTACTAAAGTTCTAACTTTACTCTTTACAGAAAATTCGTCCGCGTTTTCTCAAGGTAAGTAAATTTTGTTTAAAAAATAGAGCGTATAGAAAAAAATACAAAATTCAAACAAAAATAAGAGATCTCTACTTAAGAGAAGAGATATTAAACACTGAATTGAGTTAAGATCTGCACTGAAGGGAAAAAATGGAATATTCCAACAAACTCGTAGAAAAGCAACTATCTGAGAGATCTCTTTGTGCTTATTTGTATTCATTAAAATTCGATCAAAAATGGGAGGTCTCCAGTGATTTAATGGAATATCCAGGTAGAGAGAATTAAGTCGAGATCTTTACTGAGGAAAAGAAATATAAATAGAATCTCTTTGAAAAATGGACACGTCCTAAATGATATCTTTTATTGCCCCAATCATTTTTGTATAATGGTTGTCTAGCTTTTTTCGCATTTCACACAAAATTTGTTTGCCACATTTATTTTTGTGCCATTTATATAAAGACCTACAAAATCGTGAAAATAAAATGAATTCGTTATTTGTTCTTCGAGTAACAAAAAACTTTATGACCTTTTAATTCAGTATGCAATTTGAATTTTTCTTTTTTTAATTCTAGCGAACGATTTGATTTAAATTTTTAGCTTTGCAAATTTATTCGGCAATTTTTTATATACTTGCCCTTACTTAACATGAAAAAAATTTATTTGAAAAAATGTTTAAAAATTCAGTTTATTTGCGTTTGTTTTATATGCGAATTACTCTAAGTGCAAGAGTGTATATGAGTTTTGTCGAAGTTTATGAAATATGGCAAAGAAGGATACGATTATATAATATGCATCTGTTTGTATGAATGCTTTTTTGAGTGTTTTTTCGAAAACTCGAAATTTTAAAATTAATAATGAAAGGAAGAATTGGCCGGGACGGAAATATTTTTATAAATTTTCTATGATATTCGTAGATTATACTTCTTAAAATTTAAAATTGAATGGTTATTGACAAATTTTTTTAGTAGTTTTTTTCAAATAAACCGAAAAATCATGCACAGCACAAACCGAACTTTTATATGGTCCGTATCTTGCATAAAAAAATTACAAGCCTAAATAGTCAGACTTTCTTAAAAAAATTCCCTTGTAATAGGAATACCATGAACGTGGATAATTTCTCTCGAAGGATTAAAAGCTGTATTTCACCATAATGGAATCTCAAAGTGATTCCTCGAAAAACCTAAAAAGTTGTGCTTCAAAAAGTCGAATTTTGAATAACGAGACGAAAAAAAGTCCCCGTTCATCTTACTCATTAAAATTATTTTTATTAAATAGGCATAAATAGCTCCTGAATTGACTTATACCTTTATATTTCCGACTGAAGAGAAAGTAGGGTATACGACCGTCTAACAAATGGCGATTATTTCAATTTTTTACTATTCAGTAAAATCAATTGATTGGTGCTCGAATTTCCAATGTATAGCCATTTTAGTATAAAAAGTACTTTTGTTACTGTTTTTTTGGCTTTATTGCGAAAGTGGCTTTTCACATTTCAAAAATCACAACTAAGTCCTTTGGATTTTCTGCAGCTAAAATGGGATATAAAATGTAGAGGTGTTGTATTTATTGCATCAATGACAGTAGCCATAAAAAATCTATCTAAATACTATCCGAAATATGAGTAAAAAGACCTTTGCTTCCATATAATTTAAAGTCAGTTATTTATATATTTTTCTAAAGCTTACAAAACTAATTAAGCTGGTAGTAGAAAGCACTTGCCGCAAAATGCCTGCGGCTTGATTTAGAAATAATATTATCATATAATCATACATGTAAAATAAATAGAAATAAAACAAAAATATTTTGAAATGTCTAAATTTGCCTTAGAAGTTGAAATATGATATTTATAATTAGCCCGGGAGCTCCGGAAAGCTAGTTGTGTTTACTGCACTTAGTACCAATCAAATAAATAATGGTTCAAAAAGTCTCATATCTATCAAAACATAGTTTTAAAAATGTACCTGTACCTTTTTTAACAAAACAATTTTATGCCTGCATATTCTTTTTAAGAACTTTCAATTGGAACATTGTTTTTTTGTGGCAAAACTATATTCATACCTTTAATACTAAAAAAGGATGCAGTTTTAGGCTGCAGGGAAGGCTGACTTAGCCAGAATTTTATAGTGCGGATAAGTGAATTTTTTTCCCACTACAAGGTCACTTTATACTTCTTCTTAATAGGCATACTTCGTTATAAGAACAAAAAAGTTTTTAAATGGCATCTCTAAGATATTTTTAATCAGATTTTGGCCAGAGTTTGTCGTCGGCACCTCAATAAATGCAATATTTTTCATTCAAAAGTATGATTTTAGAGCTTTCAGCCTTGTAAGGCTTTATCCGTGGTTTAAAAAATATGTGAAATATTCTGTTACGGCAGGCATGTCCTTCGGATATGAGACCGAGTAGTGGCTGATGTGAATTAATATATTGTGTTTTTTTTATTACTTTTTATAAATATTTTGAGCAATTGTATAATGTAGTACATGAGCCTGAGCATGCCATTGAGGTAACGTCATTTCCGGCCTATAAGGCCGTATATCACGATCTGGTCCACCTGACTTTTTTTACACTACATGCAATTAAGTATCAATGAGAATTGATTTCGGCCTAGTATTTTGGAAAGTTGTCATGTAATAAGTATCCAACTGCCGGATAATACGACTTTTTAACCCAGAGAATAGCATCCTTTTAATCCGTTCCTGCTCTTCGTGCTATTTTTCTATATCCGCTAGCATTTTTGACTATTTTGATATCCTTATCGAAAAATAATTGTCCTTTTTAATTTTAAATGATTTTGAATTTGTTAACTCTTGAAACTTTTCTAGCAACATTATAACAAATAACTCTCCATGCACATACATATACTTATTTGCTACGAAAAATAAATATTTAATCCTGGACTTAATCAACGGTACCTCTAATGGCAAAAACAAGGGAGATTGTTTTATGAAAAAATTGATAAAAACGGTGTCTCCAAAAATCTGAAAACTTAAAATTAACGTTCCGCTGCTCTTAAGTGAGAAATATAAAAAAAAAGGATGCACATAAATAAATTTCCATGAGGAAGATAAGATTAAATTACAAACCGCCTCAATTAGTATTTTTACTTTTTTTGCTGCCTATTTATTTTTCAATTTTAAAACATTTTGACTGTACCTCCTGTTCCTGGCTGCAATTTGGCATTGCTAGAAACAGTGAAGCCTTGATGAAGATATTTCCAAATATAAAGTAAATGCTCAACTGGAATTTGAGTTTAGTTCATTATATTATCGAAGCCTTACAGAGCAATACCAAAAATAAAAAATAGTCCAAATAGTCCAAAATTTTTAAATTTTCATACAAAAATGCCGTCCAATGTGACCGTATTTAAGGAGGTAATTCCTTATGACGAAAAGGAAACGCAGCTTATACGAACAAATTTTCCAGGCTACTCAGTCTATTTCCACGCCATTGTGACGTCACAAATCTACATATACTCCATTTTAGTTGCAACTTTTGACGAACTCGCTGTTGATCGGAACAAAACGCTTCCATCGATGTAGTCACATTTTGAACTATTTCTGCAAGTTTAAGGAATATATTTAATTCCAACCTTAATGAATGAATGGTAAACTTACCCATGCCCACAAATGCATCTGGATTTGCGTTCATACTGTTTTTAATTTTTTTAACTTCCGTTATTCTTTGCACATAATCGATAAGCAGCGCGAACTTATCGTTATCTCAATTTTGATGAACCAAATAGCCCGTGAATCGTTGGGAAGATCTTTTTGTCATGGCAATTGGTTCTGTTTTACATCATCGGAGCCAATCGTTAGTTCACGAAGTGATTCCTGCTTATCTGTGGGGACAATGTAAACAAGGATTCACCCGTTTGAGTTGCATTTGCATCAAAGACTTTTGGTATGTTTTGAATATTCTCCACAGGACTGTTTGACGTAGTGGCATGTTCTGCATTGTTTTTGCTAGGATCGACCTTTGAAAGCTGCCCAATAAAGTTGTCTTAAACCATTTATCGGAATATTTTCTTGGATGTAGAACTTACCTCACCCAACCTGACCACCAACCACAACTTCATAACTCTACGTACATTGGGTACGGGTAAAAGTGGCCGCATGAATTTTTTTTACTTGTAGGACAATGAGCTCCTGATTCACGAAAAATTCCTACTGTTGCTCCGTGCTTACAGTTTCCAGAGCCTTGAGAATATGTCCATATATTTTGCCAGGTACGCGATCGTTAGGCATGGTGCTCATTGAATATAAAAATAAAAGGTTTGAAAAAAAAATACACTAAATTTTTAAACGACTTTTAGAAAATGTAAACTTAAAGTGAATAAATTGTTAATGTGAATTGAGATATATAAAACAATGACTACTTGATGTTAAAAGTAAAGCCAACATTGATATTAATAATAATAGAGTATGAGTGGCCTGATCCGAACCGAGAGTTCGTCAAAAAACTAATTTCAAGTATATGGGTTAAATATCCAGTTCTTATGTTTAGGGGTGCATTTGTTCATAAGAGCCACACGAATCAGCTTACCAAAAATTGTGATTCTAGGTCGCTTATTACCAGAGTCAAATATTGACGGAGTTTATAGGTATTTAAAGCTATAACTTTTTTTATATTTGTCCAATATTGTTTATTTATGACATTCGTAGGAATGAGTTCATGAGTTTGTCGCTCTTTCATTTTTCAAATCAAAAAAAAAAAAAAAAGTGCCTTTACAGCAAATATCTTTGGTTGTACGAAACTAGTTTCTATAATTTTTAAACTTGACTGCAGATAATTAATTCGCCCAAGGAATATATTTGGAACTTATTAATATTTTTACGATTTTGTTGAAATTTTAAATCATATGAAATAATATTTGAATGAATATTGAATGAATCCATCAAATACTTTCGGATCGTCTTTCAATTCCACAGGCGCTAAAAAATTGCCAAACCATTGGCCCCACTAATGTAAATAGATGAAAAAGTTGGGATATTTTTAGCATGTCACGATTGATTGAGCTCTACACTGATAAAACCATAAAATCTTAAATTCTGATTTTTGCTTTCATTATTTTGATTCTTAAAATAAGACCAAAACTCTTGAAATACATTTGAAATTCTTGATTAGGCTCTCTATCGTAATGTTGCTAACAGACTTAAAGAAGCTTTAAATAACTTAAATCAAAGAAGGATAAATTCTCTTCTTACTAATGTGAGTCCAAATGATGATGGAGATTAAAAGCGCTCCTATTCAAACCTCCAATGGGCTCTGGTGTCGTTCTGACCGAGCCCGTGCTGAAGCTTTCGCACATCACCTTGAGCATGGTTTTACTCCTTTCAATCTGAACTCAGGTTCTGAGGTCGAGGAAACTTTGGAGGCATCATCTACACCGCTTCAACTGGACCTGCCAGTACACCCCGTGCGACCTAACGAAATTGTTGATCAAATAGACGCACTCAATCTCAAAAAAGCTCCTGGTCTTGATAAAATTGACGCCAGAGTAGGTAAGGCTCTTCCAATGGCGGGCATTCTGGCTCTAGCCAAGATATTCAATGCAATTATGCGACTGGCATATTTCCCAAAGGAGTGGAAATGTTCTCAAATTGTTACGATTCTAAAGCCCGGTATTCGCGAAAACTTTTGAAAGAATCTTTTTGGGCAGAGTTTTGTCATTTTCCAGCGTGACAACCCTAGTTCCATCAATTCGGTTTTCGTCCGAAACATGGCACGCCTGAGCAAACTCACAGAGTGGTGCAACACATCTAGGACTCCTTCGAGAATCGTCGCTACTGCATGGCAGCATTTTTGGATGTCAAGCAGGCTTTTGACAGAGTGTGGCACGAAGGGTTACTACAAAAACTTAAATCTGCCCTTCCTGCTCCTCATTATGAAATCATAAAATCATTTCTTGACAATCGATCTTTCAAAATTATGGTGAAAGGTGAACTCTGGAGTGCCTCAAGGTAGCGTTCTATCTCCATTTCTATTCACCATTTTTCCTATGGACATGTCGAGCTCGACTTGCAGTTCTGAGCTTATAACGGCAACGTATGCTGACGACACTGCCATTCTTTCGTCTTCCTCCAGCGCTCAAATGGCTGCTGATACCTTGCAGAACCAACTGGACATTATCGCAACAAATGACAAATCTTCCAGCGTTTTATTTTCGTTAAGGAAAGACCTAAGTCCTGCGCTTACTTTAAATGGAGAGTTAATTCCAAACAAAACATCGCACCCGTATCTCGGAGTTCACCTCGACAAAAAATATCTTTGGAAAATAAAAGTATTCTATACAAGAGTTTAATAATGCCAGCTTGGTATTATGGCATTCAAATCTGGGGAACAGCTGCCAAGTCAAATATTAAAAAAATTCATATTTTACAAAACAAAACTTTGCGCAAAATTGCCGATGCCCCGTGGTATATTCGAAATCGAAATCTTCACAAGGATCTAAGCATTCCCTACGCTGATCGCTTAAGGAACCATCCTAATTCACTGGCATGTTCCCTGGCCGGACATAGACCAAGAAGACGCCTAAAAAGACTTCACCCAAATGACGTGTCTTATCATAACGTCTTCTTGATTTTTAAAAATATTATGTTTATAGAGTAATCTAAACCATATCACACAAAAAGTTATATTGAGTGTATGGTGACTTACTTTTTATACCCTGTACCGTATGGTATACAGGGTATATTAAGTTTGTGCAAGCCGAAAATGTATGTAACATATAGAAGGAGACGTCGGAGACACCCCAAAGTTACCTAAAATATGATCAGGGTGAATAGAGAAGTCGATATACCCATGTCCGTCTGTCCGTCTGTCCGTCTGTCCGTCTGTCCGTCCGTCCGTCTGTCCGTCCGTCCGTCCGTCCGTCCGTCCGTCCGTGTGAACGCCTAGATCTCAGAGATGGTAAGAGCTAGAGTTACCAAACTTTCACATTAGATCCCATATTATTCCATAGGAGGCAAGTTTATTTTATTTTTTTGATATCGGGGATAAATTATATAGCTCCCATGGGGGTGTTTGAGACGACCTCGACAAAAAAAAAGCGTTTTAGATGAATAATTCGTTTGTTTATGAAGATATCGTAACGAAATTTGGCATTCGAAAGTTTTTTATAGTTCCCAATCACTGTACCAAATTTGATCAAAATCGGTTGACTATATCATATAGCTCCCATAGGACCGATCGGCCAAAATAACTTTTTTAAAGAAAAATTCGCTATATTTCGTTTTTTAATAAAGATATCGTGACCAGATTTGGCGTTTGGAAATTTTTTAGACCACTTAAGCAATGTGCCAAATTTGAACAAAATCGGTTGACTATCATATAGCTCCCATAGGTCCCATCTTCCAAGAAATCGATTTTTTAACAAAATTTGTTGTGTTTCGTTTGTTTGTTAAGATATTGGGACCAAATTTGACATTCGTGAGTATTTTATAGTTCCTAAGCACTGTACTAAATTTAATCCAAATCGTTTGACTAGATCATATAGCTCCCATAGGATCAATCGGTCCAAAAACACGTTTTTTATACAAAATTCGATGTGTTTTGTTTGTTTGTAAAGATATTTGAAATAAATTTGGCATTCATATCTTTTTTAAGGTATTTAAGCACTGTTTCAAATTTTATTGAAATCGGTTGACTATATCATATAGCTCCCATAGGTACGATCGGTCAAAAAAAAATTTTTGCTTAAAAATTCTTCTGTTTTTGGTTTTTTGTGAAGAAATCGGACTTTATTACAAGCTAGTGGTACAGGGTATCCTAAAGTCGTCCGCGCCCGACTTTACGTCCACCATTTTTTTCATTTTAATTAGTTTTATATCAATTATTTATAAACAAAAGTAAGCGATGGCTGCCAGGATTTTTATTTTAGTTAATTATTTATTTAATATATACATTTTTTGTTTGTTACTTTCATTATATTGCAAACCATAAAAGGGATTCGTTACTATAAATCAACAACTTTAATTTTGTTTATTTTAAAGCCTGCTGATCCCACAGTATCTACTTTCTTTAAAAATCAATTGCACATCAAAATCAGCTACATTTTTCAAAACATATGCTATGTATCCTTCTATATATCCTTCAATATATATATATATATGTATTCCATTAGCTAGCTTATTTACTGGCTGTGCCAGATATTAAACTGACACTTGACTCGTTTGCAAGTTCATAAAATTTTGTCATAAATAAACAATCATGGCAATTGTTTTCATCGTGCCTTGGCCAGGCCAGAAGCAGACAACAACATCATTATGTTGTATATATGTAATATGTTGTATGTACTACATACATACATATTATGTAACGGCTACAATGTGTCTTTGGCAACATAAAATTAACACGCAAACAAACTCATAGATACTCACACACACACACACTCTCTCATACGTAATCGTTTTATTAGCAACAGGAGCAAGCAGCAGCAGCAACGAGTACCAAAGAGATTCGTCCTGAATGTCCTTTCTTGCTCGATAGAGGAACGAAAATTTATACTTAACATCGTGTTGATGTTTATTGTCCTTGTTGCTAGTTGCCAGTTGTTGTTGTTGTTGTTTGTGGCACTACTTGAGTTAACATGTGGCAGCAGAACCCATCATGTGTCACACGTACAATGCTGTTAGTGTTGGTATGCGTGTGTGTATCTGTGTGTGTGTGTGAGTGTATCCTTGTGATAGCAATGGACACAGTGTTAAAGTTTTCTCGTTAGCGAAACTAATTATCCGTTGTCGCTGCTAGCAAAATTATCCTTAAATGGTAGGTGACACATTCACATTCATGGCCAACGCACTCGTAAATATATTTGTGTCTGTGTGCGTGTGTGTGTGAACAATTATGCATGTGTGTGTTTTTAAGGACATTGTTAATAAACGCTTTGTAAATTCATTGCCGTTGTTCAACATAATTTTCAATTATTACAAAAAAATGCGATAAAAAAATAATGAAATTCCGTAAAATCTATTTAAGCTGTCTACCGGATTTCGGGGTTTTAAAATGAGTTGAATATGGCTAGCGGATATAAAATGTCATAAGTCAGGGAATAAAATATAATACTTTATTTTTAAAAGGACTTTTTTTTTTCAAATAAAAGGTTTGCTGAAGGTGCCCAAAACACTCGTTTGTTTCAGTGGTGACATTTTCATTGGACCTACCGGTTTATTAAAATGATATTTGGAAAAGAAAAGGCACGTTAAGTGCCACATATGGGGGACTATTTTGGATAAGTCAGCAATTCGTAACCATATTTTTGAGATTTTCCTGCAGTGGATACGGTTGCGCTTATACAAAGTTTTGCCTCTCATCGCATGAAATTGTTTATTTTGTTATCCCGCTAAGAATTCCCTTTCTTAATTAAGTTCTTATACAGTTTTAAATAGTTAGAGACAGAAACAATTAAGTTAGTCACACTCGAAAGAAAAATCGAGAACAAATTTTTGGCTCAGCCAGAAAAAATGAAATAAATGGATTGATGATAAGACGACCACTTAATAAAATACATCAAGAGATTATGGTTAAAATTAGCCGGCCATGTTGCACGGCTCTCAAAGATAGGCCACAAAAGAAAATTTGTACGGACAGGTCGCCAGCTTCGTCAAAATCCGCTGCAATCATTTTTCGTCGATTATGGTATATGTATATAATATAAATAAAATTGGAAATTAAATAAATATTTTTTTAAATGTATCTGCAAAAAGGCAATTCTTCTCTGTTACGATTTTTGTTTTGAAAATTGTATTTTAATTCTTCTTCGATCTTTCAAAAACTAAATAACTTTTAACCTGAGAAGTGCTATTTAAGATATTGGCGTTAAAGTTAAGATATTGACTAACTGATTGGTTAAAAAAAATACGAATTTTTTTTTAAATGTAAGCTTTTTTATCATATATATAAAAAAAATTGTATGTCTGTTTGTATGAGGTTGGACGCCAAACCCTTTGTCCGATTTTAATGGGACTTTTTTAAAATGTTCAGAAGCTTCCTGGGACGAACATAGGCTATGTAAAAATATTAAAAAATTGCGACGAAAATACTAAAAAGGACAATTTGATTTTCCAATACATTTTTTTTTTAATTTAGGTTGGCATTGTGTACATTGTCAGATTAACTAATATTTTTTAGTTAATTGTTTTTGTCGAAAGGAAACACAAAAATTATAAACGTTATAAATTTTTGTTTTATTGAGGCACACGAAATTTCATGAGAATCGGTACAGCCGTTTCGGAGGAGTATGGTAACTAACATTGTGAAACTAGAACTTTATATATAAGAAGAAACTTATGTTTTACGTATTATGGGTGTTCTCATGAACGAGTCGATGAATCTGATTTTTGCGTGTGTTAGAGGTCAATGCGGAAGTTTTAAGCCTATTGCGATGAATTTGTGTGAATTGGTTCGTGGGATTGTGAATATTTGTTTTTATGTGAAGATACTCCTCCGAAACGGCTAGACCGATTCTCATATAATTTTGTGTGCTTATTGGGCAGGCCTGAGAATCGGCCAACATCTATTTTTCATACCCCTAAGAGTTAAGGGTTGCCACTCCTAACATTTTTTTTTCATTTATCGACTATACCTTCATGGTGTGTTCAGCCTTCCACACTCCTGTTTCGCGGCTTTCGCGGACGGCGCGTTACGCAATAGCGCAGCGGAGGCCGGCTAGTATTTAATAAAATCTAAAAATTGTTGCCTGTAAAGTCGGTTTTACGGGCGAAGATTTTACGTGACAACGTCTTTTTCTCGGTAGAATATTTATTGATATTAATATTATTAAATTGCACAATAGGAACAAGGAATTGACTGAAAATAAGAATTGTACAAATTTTAACTATAGAAATATATTTTATTTACTAAAATATTGTACATGTAAACTAAAACTTAACTAATTCCTATTTGAGTGATTTTGTTGAGGATAGGACGATGATAGGAGAAATAGGAAATGAAAGGAAGTGTTTCTGCTGTAATGTGTCTTGCGAAAGTCAAGTCGATGGTTGTTTCTTTTAACGTAGTTGACTTAGAAACGTTTGATACGCAATCAAGATTATACGTATATTTCATGAAATTAGGAAACGAGTTGTCAGACCTTACGTTTTCGTATCTCTTAATAAAATAAAAATTTCTCGGCAGTAGATAATAAATAATAAATAATAGATAAAAAATATACACATGAAACATAAACATATCATGTAAGAATTTTCAATGTGAAGGCATGATATATAACATTAATAGAAATAATATTGATATATTTTCTATATATATTATGTTATTATATTTATAATTAATTATGGAAGGCATAAAATAAAGAGAATATATCATTTATCATGTTTATTATGTATCTATTTTATATATGATAAGTGACATACATGCGTAGATGGAAGTTCATATAACAAGTATGCATTTCCAGATTGCCTGCCTCTCGTTCTGTGACTCACCGTAACGTTACCGGGCGTTACACTTTTTCATGAGTGACTCCGAGCCACAACCTAATTTAAGACGTTGTCACGTAAAAAATTTTAAATCCATGAACTAAATAAGTTGCCACTTCGAATATCAAAACATTTTTTGAAGAATTGTTTCCGCGGTAAAAATTGTTCATGGCTTATAGAAATTCTCTTGGCCATATAAAAATGTAGTGTCATCTCTAAGCCAACCAAAGTACAAGGCGTTCCTGACAGTGTTGCCAGGTGTTGAGCTCCCGAAAAAGCTAGATTCTGGATAAAAATAGGCTAAAAACTAAAAATAAATGCTGACAAACAAGCTATATCTTGTCTAGTCGAAATCTAGAACAAGCTTGATTATGTTTTAGTCACGAATATGCTACAATATGCTATAAAGACTTAAAAATATGCTAGGCTATTTAAAATTTTTATAAGCTATTCTATTTGTAAATATGCTAGATCTAGCCTGAAATAGGCTAAACTGGCAGCACTAATCCCAGAAAGTGCAATAAATTAGTTGACTAAAAGTATGCAACACTTTTTTTTTTAAATTTGTAATGTTTCTCTGCATCAGCTAAATAAAAAAATGGCGGACGTAAAGTCGGGCGCGGACGACTTTAGGATACCCTGTACCACTAGCTTGTAATAAAGTCTGATTTCTGCACAAAAAACCAAAAACAGAAGAATTTTTAAGCAAACATTTATTTTTTGACTGATCGTTCCTATGGGAGCTATATGATTCAACCGATTTCAATAAAATTTGACACAGTGCCTAAATACCTTAAAAAAGATATGAATGCCAAATTTATTTTAAATATCTTTACAAACAAACAAAACACATCGAATTTTGTATAAAAAACGTGTTTTTGGACCGATTGGTCCTATGGGAGCTATATGATCTAGTCAAACAATTTGGATTAAATTTAGTACAGTGCTTAGGAACTATAAAATACTCACGAATGTCAAATTTGGTCCCAATATCTTAACAAACAAACGAAACACAACAAATTTTGTTAAAAAATAGATTTTTTGGAAGATCGGACCTATGGGAGCTATATGATATAGTCAACCGATTTTGTTCAAATTTGGCACATTGCTTAAGTGGTCTACAAAATTTCCAAACACCAAATCTGGTTACGATATCTTAATTAAAAAACGAAATATAGCGAATTTTTCTTTAAAAAAGTTATTTTGGCCGATCGGTCCTATGGGAGCTATATGATATAGTCAACCGATTTCGATCAAATTTGGTACAGTGATTGGGAACTATAAAAAACTTTCGAACACCAAATTTGGTTACGATATCTTTATAAACAAACGAATTATTCATCTAAAACGCTTTTTTTTTGTAGAGGTCGTCTCAAACACCCCTATGGGAGCTATATAATTTAACCCCGATATCAAAAAAATAAAATAAACTTGCCTCCTATGGAATAATATGGGATCTAATGTGAAAGTTTGGTAACTCTAGCTCTTACCATCTCTGAGATCTAGGCGTTCACACGGACGGACGGACGGACGGACGGACGGACGGACAGACGGACGGACGGACAGACGGACAGACGGACAGACGGACATGGGTATATCGACTTCTCTATTCACCCTGATCATATTTTAGGTAACTTTGGGATGTCTCCGACGTCTCCTTCTATATGTTACATACATTTTCGGCTTGCACAAACTTAATATACCCTTGGACCATACGGTACAGGGTATAAATACCCAAAATTGCACCAATTACCCAAGCAAATTGAAGTACCAGGCAAGCTTTTTTAAGTACCTATTTATTTTAATGGCAATTAACCGAGACAAAATTGGTTATGATCCAATATTGAGTACAATGAATAAATCGTACATATACGAGGCGAATAGAAATGTCAGTAAAAGCATTTAATTTAGCAACTAAAAGTATGATACAGTTTTTTTTTTAAATAATTTCTTCGCATGTGTCTACATTGTTAATGCAGAATGCATACGGGCTGCAAAATGATGAATAGTTTGGATAGATAAATATCTATCGTATCTTCCGCCCATCTAGAATTATTTTAAGTGTAACCTTATTCTGCCTTTGTTTATGCTATTCACCATAAGCACATTAAAACAAATCCGTTAAAAGTTCATTCAAAATACAAAAATAAACAATTTTTATACCCTGTACCGTATGGTACCAAGGGTATATTAAGTTTGTGCAAGCCGAAAATGTATGTAACATATAAAAGGAGACGTCGGAGACACCCCAAAGTAACCTAAAATATGATCAGGGTGAAAGAGAAGTCGATATACCCATGTCCGTCTGTCCGTCTGTCTGTGTGAACGCCTAAATCTCAGAGATGGTAAGAGCTAGAGTTACCAAACTTTCACATTAGATCCCATATTATTCCATAGGAGGCAAGTTTATTTTATTTTTTTGATATCGGGGATAAATTATATAGCTCCCATGGGGGTGTTAGAGACGACCTCGACAAAAAAAAGGGTCTTAGATGAATAATTCGTTTGTTTATGAAGATATCGTAACCAAATTTGGTACTCGAAAGTTTTTTATAGTTACCAATCGCTGTACCAAATTTGATCGAAATCGGTTGACTATATCATATAGCTCCCATAGGACCGATCGGCCAAAATAACTTTTTTAAAGAAAAATTCGCTATATTTCGTTTTTAATAAAGATATCGTAACCAGATTTGGCGTTTGGAAATTTTTTAGACCACTTAAGCAATGTGCCGAATTTGAACAAAATCGGTTGACTATATCATATAGCTCCCATAGGTCCGATCTTCCAAAAAATCGATTACTTAACAAAATTTGTTGTGTTTGTTTGTTAAGATATTGGGACCAAATTTGACATTCGTGAGTATTTTATGGTTCCTAAGCACTGTACTAAATTTAATCCAAATCGTTTGACTAGATCATATAGCTCCCATAGGACTAATCGGTCCAAAAACACGTTTTTTATACAAAATTCGATGTGTTTTGTTTGTTTGTACAGATATTTGAAATAAATTTGGCATTCATATCTTTTTAAGGTATTTAAGCACTGTGTCAAATTTTATTGAAATCGGTTGACTATATCATATAGCTCCCATAGGAACGATCGGTCAAAAAAAAATTTTTGCTTAAAAATTCTTCTGTTTTTGATTTTTTGTGAAGAAATCGGACTTTATTACAAGCTAGTGGTACAGGGTATCCTAAAGTCGTCCGCGCCCGACTTTACGTCCGCCATTTTTTTTTTTTAATTTTGGTAAAAGGGAATTTATTATTTTTTCAGCAGAGAGCAGCCTAACTAAGCCAAGTTTGCCAAATTTGAATACCTCATTATAAATTTATTGTTTTTTTAAA
>JBAMAX010002477.1:0-24940 GCA_037043745.1 Chymomyza amoena
ACAATTTTAGACGTGTCCAATTGTGAATTGCGTTAGGTGTTTTGTTGGTTGATTTTTTGGAACCTGGTACAAAAATCAATGCAGATCGTTACTGCGAAGTTTTAAATAAGCTTAAAAATGCCATCAGACGAAAACGTCCAGGAAAATTATCCAAAAAATCTTACTCTTTCATGATAATGCACGGCCTCATTCTGCTCAAAAATCAAGAACTTTATTTGAAAAATTCAAATGGGAAATTTTCACTTTTTAAACTTAACGCGTTGCGGCTTAATTTAAAAAAAACGTGTTTTTCATGTGTATTTAATTGAGAATAAACTACTGAATATTTTTGAGCAATTTTTTTTTTAATCTAAGTTAGCACTAGGGATGTTTAAAAAAATATTTAATTTTTTTTTAACCAACATATTTTCTAAAAAAAAAATGTATGTTCCTTAAATATGTCAATCACAATTTGTTTTAAACATTAGTTTTTATACGTTTTTTATATGGTGTGAATTTAAATCAAATCGATTTGATGAATCAATGTTAAAAAAATAAAACGAACATTTTTTATTGTATTTTTAAAAAAATTTATGAAAAATTTTTTTTTTGTCAAAAAGATGACAAAAATTGTTGTTAATTTTTGTAATATTAATTGGAGGGCACGATTCAAATCGTTTTACTATATTATATAGCTCTTATTGGAAGAAACGATCGAATAAAAATACGCGACTGACTTTAATATTCACCATTTTTTTTATGCACCCTAAAAAAATACAGAACATTTTATGGAGTGTTCTTTTTATGTCCAATCTTTTTAAGGTTAATTTTTCTGTCTTAAACTGAAGAAAAATAGGTTTGATGCAGAAAATTACGAGGGGTATTCAAAAAGTAAGTTTCCTAATTTTTAAAAAAAGTACAAAAAAATTTTTAGGTTACAAAATGAATATTTATTAATTATTTGACTCACAAACTATTTTTCTACATACTCACCTTCGACTTGAATACATTTTTCGTATCTGTTATAGAGTTTATAAAAACCTTCTTTTAAAAAACCGTGTCCAATTGTGAATTTTTTTTTTGTTGGTTGATTTTTTGGAACCTGGTACAACAATCAATGCGGATCGTTACTGCGAAGTTTTAAATAAGCTTAAAAATGCCATCAGACGAAAACGTCCAGGAAAATTATCCAAAAAATCGTACTCTTTCATGATAATGCACCGCCTCATTTTGCTCAAAAAACGAGAACTTTATTGGAAAAATTCAAATAGGAAATTTTCGATCACCCACCTTACTCTCCGGATCTCGCACCAAGTGGGCAGCATTTTGTTTCAAACGAAGAAGTCCAAACATCTGTCAAATTATGGCTCCAAAAAACAGGACACGTCTTTTTTTAAAGAAGGTTTGCATAATCTCTAGAACAGCTGACAGGATAACAAGCATCCCATTTTATTTTTCAACAGTGCTTAAATTGTTTCGATGAAGTTTATTGCATGGAATAGAATTCATGGCATTTTTTTTGGAGGACCCTATATAATTGGACGACTAGATCATGCAGCCAAACAGTTTTTTGATGGGACTACATAGTTAATCATTAATATCCACATGCTTGGGTAATATTTCCCTTGCCGAAATAATTGTCTAGCTTAATCTACATAGGGAAGAGGTACACCTTAAGACTTCTTATTCGTACCTTAATAGCATTCACTCGCCAGAGAATTACAAAATCTTTAAACTAACTGACATTTTTGAGCTATTGGTAATTTTTTTGGGTATTTTTTTTTTAATTTGCATGATAATTTGAATAAATGAAATTTAACAACAGCCGATTATGTCACCAAGAATTATTTTTAAAGCTAAGAACAAACATAACAATAAGTAGTATATATTAGAAAGTATCGAAAAAAAAGTGTACAAAATTATGGCAGTTTATTGAAGTGGTTTCAAAAATGCGATTTACGAGTTCTAATAATGGAAGAGCACTAAAAAGTTTGTACTTTATGGGAATATGCAATAAATAACTAACTTACTAATAAATAAGCAATTATTGTAGATTAGATAAAGAATATAATATCGACCTGTCTTTAAGTTTAGCTGAAAAAAAAAGTTTAAAAATCATAATAAAAATCATCTGAAAGTTGTGTGATAATAATAATAATTATATTTTTGGGTATGCAGCACAGTGACTCGAAGGTACTCCGTTCCAGCTCTAGAGCTCCAAAACTAGCTCAATATACTCGTCAAACTTTATTATTTGGGCTGGTTTTAGTTGGGTAACATCGTGCTTTTTGGAAGGGTTCTACTCATACTCACAAGGGTTGTATCTGTTTAAATTCCCGATTCCAATGTCACTCAAGTGCTTTCTGTGTATGCAGTTTCCCTGTCAGTATCCAAAGGACATTGTGGGCCAATAGGAATGAATAAATAATGCTTTGCTTGCGAGAAAGCAATCAAAATATTTAGAAAACTTTGCGTCGTTGGTAGTAACGACACTTCCACTTTAATAATTTATTTGTTTAGATTGTTGATCTTTGGAAGAAACCATGCTTCTCCCACACAAGCCACATGTTTATCAATATAACTTCAAAGTATATACTATATATCCATCTATTATAAAGAAAAGTTTATTTTTTCTCATCTTTTTTGTAGTAAGTACGTTGGGGGTTGGTGAGCGAAGCGATCAGGGGGCAATACCCCCTAGTATATAGTAAAAATCATATTCATTTTATTTCGACCATTCGTATTTAAAAATTTTTTTTTTTTTTTCATTTCAGCTCAATTTTGCATAATATATACAAAGGCAAGGGTCAAAATCGAGGTTCTAGGTTGCATTTTGATAGCAACAACATATAAACTTGAATTTACCCTCTCTTTTAGAGCATCTTAACGAAATGGGCTATAAAATAAAGAAGTACTTAGGCACTAAATTGACTGCTGCTGCGTAGGTTTGACTGTCAGACTGCAAAAATAAAAAATAAAGTTCAAAGACGTTGAAACCCCAAACTAAACACAGGTGATGATATTATAAGACAGATTAGCACCTCTTGTCAAAATAAGACCCATGCTCATATAAAATAAATATTTATAAACAGCAATGACTATCGCACCAACTATGATGGATATCATCCATGCATTGTTGTTGGGTCTGTACTTGGCCATTTGTCTAAATTTCTGTGTGCAACATAAGGAGGAGGCCGCCCATGATGTTCTCTAGCGTGGGCAGGTTTTTAGTTGGTTGAAGCGTTTAAAAAAAATTAATAAGATATTTTAAGCGTTTGTAAAGTGTTGCCCAAATCGATTGGCAAGGCACGGCGTGACTGACAGTAAATTTTTTTTTTTTTTTTGCAAAATTTTGTGTATGTGTGTGTTTGTTGTTTGAATGCAGAAATTAATAAATGCAATCTATTAAAAACGTTTGAAAAATATTGCAATGCATATAGCCATAATACACACGACGACGCGCACGACATCAACATGCTCAATATTGAAGATGGCCAGCAGCGACACCTAAACTCGTTTCGGCCGTGCCGGTCGCGCAAAAAGCTGCGATGCCAGTGTCAGGCCCAAAGCCAGAGCCAGAGTCAGCAACAGCACGGCGATACCGAGATACAACTACTTCATCGAGTTTGTTTAATAAAATAAAAACAAGATGTGTACGGGCGAGCGAGCAGCAGCTTGGATATGCTTGTATTGACAGACAGCGCATTTTGCGTTTAAAGGTCATTTGGTTATTGGTGCTGTGACCATTGATGCTGGAGATGATGCGAAGATGCTGCTGATGCTGATGGTGATGCTTAAAGATTGTGCGCGCCTACCTTAACATTAAACTCCAAAGTTGGGCGCCTGATAACCGGTTCAGCTGTTTCATGTAGGCCTAATTACGCTTGTTGTCATTGTTGTTGTTGTTGTTGTGCGTTAAGTGTTGTTTTAAGCTGCGCAGCTGTAATTTTTGTTTTTGTTTATTGTACGAGACAACAAAAACAATAACAAACACGCCGGCAATACAAGTGATTAATGCACTGCAAGATAACCAAAAAATTTCACATTTATATACTATTGCTTGATTATTATTTGCCTTGTCGCGTTTGGCTTAAAGCCTTGACAGAATTCAAAATTTGCCAAAATATTACAACATCAATCAGCTAGTCCCATTTACAAATTGAGCGCTGTATGACAAAATGTTTAACACATTTATGGGCCTTAAGCTGGATTTCAAGAAGTTGCTAGCCAAGTATTTAAGCCTAAATAAAAGTAAAAGCCAATAACAGCAGAAATACATACATTAAGCAGTTGTTGTTTATTTTTTAGACGCTTAAACGCGTGCGCAACTGCGTTTATGTTAAGCGACTGTTAAGCCACAAACATTAAACAGCAACAACAACAACAACGAGAACAAACTTAACATCAAGAGCAACAGTGAAGACGACACCAGGCCTGCCTAGCAGCAGAGCAACTTGTTGGTCAGCTGTCCAACGCAGTGACGGCAGCAACGACGTCAGCGGTAACGTAAACGTAGGCAGCGACAGCGGCAGCATCTTCTTCAGCAGCGACAACCACAACAACAGCAGACAAGAGCTGCGCTGCGCTGCTTTTGGCTGTCTTTTGAGCGTCAGTCAAACAAAACACACGGTCAGAGTGTTAACAGTTGTCGCCCAAGACAACGCTTTAGCAGAAGCAGAAGCAGCAAAGGCAGCAGCAGCAGTAGTCGCAGTCGCTGCGCAGACACCCCGAGTATATATAGAAAATCTATAAGTTTTGATGGTTTAGTTGGTATCCCACATTCGACCTAGAAGTTAAACCAACATTTGCTTGGCATCGATCAAATTCAATTGTGCATTGAATTTTGATACGATTCGGTCGCGCACACTTAACGCCGCCGCACAAGGATTACAAGGATTATTTTCTCACTTGGGATTAATATCAACAAATTTTTTAAATTTTTTGCCGCTTACAACTGCCGCTTGTAGCAGTTTAAAGTGCTCTTAATAATGGTAAATAATTTCAAAAAAAAATAAAAGACAAAAATTGAAATAAAAGCAAATAATGGTGCAAAGTGTTGTGAAAAAATAATAAGCAAAGAGACTTATAGACAATGAACAAATATGATTTTTAAAAAGAAACGACAAATTGGGTCTGTCGCAAGCTCAATTTTCTATTTTCCTTTTGTTTACCAGCATTTAACTAAGCATTTTACATGAATCTATTAGCGTTGGTCAATTGACCAACTGTACCAACAACAAGCCCAAGTGACATTTAAACCACAAATAGTTTTTGATTTACGTTACGTGGATACAAATTGTGCAAGTGTAAAAACTAAGCAAATATTAAGCATGCCATGCCCCTGCGCTCCGCTGACAACTACAGTTTTCATCAAACAAGTGCATGCATATTACGCATACGCCTAATGCGCCCACACGCGTTAGTTGCAGCGCCTTGAAGGCTTCTTCATTTGCTGCCGTTTTGTTGTTGTTTGAAACTTTAGTTTGCATATTTAGTCATATCTATATATCTATATGACCGTTTGTTGGTTTTTTCTATGTCAGCATGGAAATTGAGACTAAAACGTGTTTTTTAATGTAATTTTTACAACACTTGACATTTAAATTGGCACATTTAGGCAAGTAGTTATTAAATCTTCTCATGAAGATGAAATGTCAACTAATGGTCAGCGAACAATTTATTAAAGTTTGCAAAAAAATAAAAACTATGCACATTAAAGTTATTTTGCTACTTGAGTTCTTAGCTTAATGGAGCTGCAAAGTTAAACGTAATTGTTAGAGCATCTGTAAGGAGTATTTAAAAAAATCATTATAGGCAAATGAAACGGATTTGGAAAAAAATATATAGTTTTGCATTAAAAAATATATATATTTTTTATTCTATGCAGCAAATTAGTTTAAATGTGAAATCATTTGATGAAGACCTTGCGTATACGTAATACTATGAAGAACAAAATGGATTTTGTTGCTGTCTTTGAAGATACTGCATAGCAGCTTTTACAGTATTGTAAATTTTTTGAAAATTTACAATTAAAAATATATTCTTATTTATTCAAAAATATAAAAAAAAGAATTTAAAGCTAGAGCTTGAGCTCATGAAATTTGTAGAACTAAGCACGTGTTCACTAGTTTCCTGCTTATATTAAAACTTGATTTGTGTATTAATTTGTTTTAATATTTAAATTAATAACTCATAAACTTTTGTTAAATTAGATTAGTTTGATGTTCATTTTGGTTGTGAAAAACATTTGTAAGCTTATACTACTTATGATTGTATAGGAAAAGCTTTCAAGACTGCTTGGTAAGCACTAAGTTCGTTGCCTAAGTCTTTTGTTTTAAACAGCATATAAGACTGCCGTTCATAATCTTCTTCGAAATTCTTCGAAATTCATCAAAATTCTATATACATTTTATACTGTACTTATTGTATGCACGAAAAGACTTAGGACTTTAGTTTCACAAATGAAATTTAATTTGAAAATTAAAAAAAAAATTAGGAAATCGCAATAATTAAAATCTATAGAAGATGCCATATATATGTCGACAACAAGACTATCATGTATTTATATAATTTTTAAATTTAATAAAAGAAAAAAAAAGTACTTTCAGAGAGACTGCTAAATATATCATCAAGCTTGTTGCCTAAGTCTTTTGTTTTAAATTGACAATAAATAATATCATAATAATAATTTCTGTTTACTCCCAAAGCATTGCCAATTTACAAGTCAATTAAAGCCTAATTAGCACTGCTAATAATTTATTTCTTGACTTAGCTACAGCATTGGAGAATTTTAGAGTACCAAGATAGTGGCTGTGCAGAAATACGAGCTCAAAATTATGGCACATTTAATTGTTAAAACATGTTCTTTGACCCAAATATACGTCCTTGAACATATAAATATAAATGCAAGGTCTCCGTTAATGTACAGTTTTGCAGACACAGATGAAATATATTAATTGGCTGTAAATTAACATAATTGATGATCAAGAGCAAATTATTTATAGTAGCAACATTAACGATGATTATGGCCGAAATTAAGTAGTTGCACGCATGTCAAAAATAAGCTCAACTTACTTGGGGGCATTTTTTATAACTAATAACAGCTGCATTAAAAACACATTCGATTTCAATTCGAACCGGAACTCGGAATGTTTGATCTGCCAAATTTGAATGCTAAACTTGTACCCCTTTTACTTTCTGGCAAGCAGAGGCGCGAATATATTAGCCCGTGGGGCAAACATTTTAAAACCCGTCTTAAAAAATTAGGATATTCTTGATTTTTTTTAAGTAAAACAAGTTAGAACACGAAAATATTTCAGGTATATTAACATAAAATATTTCATTTCATTTACATACAAAAGCTAAAGCATTTATTGGAATTAGCAAAATTTTAGACAACGCCAGAAAATGTACAAAAAAAAAACGACGCTAAATACAAATTAAACGTATATATTGTGTCTTCGTATATGTATTATAATCAAACAAATTTGGTTATAAATGGCACCCAAGGCGTTTTTATGGCTGTCAATGATTCGTTAGTGTCTATGCTAATTTCAGCCAACAACTATATAAGTTTATGTATTAGTTCTTCTTGCTGGTTATTATATAATTTTTCTTGGCATGCCAGCTAGCCAGAACCAGAAAAGACGTTTTAACCAAATCGAACATAAAGAAAGCCGGTTTATTGCATAATCAGCTATTCTCATGCCATACGCTTAAACAAATTCTTGATGATCTCCTATAGAGCTGGCTAATTAATTGCGTCAAGCCATTGATCACTTTCGTTGACAACAATAAGATGACCTTGCCGAAATTTAAGTGGCCAACCGTTCAACGCATAAAAAATATATAAAATGCAAGAGATAATCTATTGACAGCGGTTCGGGGCTCCAGCGGAAGCTTTGGGTCAAAGCTGGTTCCCATTAAAGCTGACATGCTACACTTCATTGTATTGCATTATATACAACTAATTTGCGCTGATAAATGACCAGCAAGTTATGTTTTAATCTACCCGTGGGTAAATGTACATATATCTTTATGGTAAACTCAACAAAATTCAAAAACAAAAAGCCATCGTTGAAAACTCAACAAGTGATAAAAATTAGTCCCAAATTTGTTGTGAAGACGACCAAATGACTACCGTGACCTAGAGCCGCTGTCAAAGTTGAATGTCTTCAGCAAAATGCGTTAACGTTTTGTTTGGTTTTCCATGCATTTGCTGTTTGGCTCGCCTAAGTGGAGCTTAATGCTTTTAGCCAATGACTGGTTGAACTTTAAAAAAGCTTTAATCTCCATTACATTTTGTTCACATTCTATGAGTTCTAGGCAAATCCAAAAAACAGCGTGAAAAACTGTTTAGCTGAGGTTCGATTAGGTAATTAACCGCAATCAGATACTACCCCTATCCTATGAGTAGTTTGCACTTGCGGCGTGGGAATAATAGCCACGTTCAATTTTCTGCATTGTTGCATTGATTTAACAAGATCTTATTAGGCACACAATTTAAAGCTCTTCTGCTTAAGTTTAGCATCCTATGGCTCAATGGTTTCGTTTTTCTTCCACAGAGAAGTGCACTTTTTGTGTTGGCGCTTTGCGTCGTGGCAGTGTCCACCGCAACAGCCGAAAAGCATGAGGTAAGTACTCGAAAGACCAAGTGAAAATTATCAAATGGATTGATTTGAATGAAAACCTTTTACGTTTTAGCGTAAGGTACGCGCTGCCGATGGGTACTTCTACCCAACGCCAAAGGTGCCATTCGAATTGCCTCCGCGCACTACCCAGCCGCCAGCAACAAGGCCCCCAACTCCACCAGCAACGCGGCCACCACCACCACCTACGTATTTGCCTCCTACAAACAAGCCACAACCTCCAGTGACTACTCGTCGTGTGACTCAACCCCCAACTCGTCCACCAACCCGTCCACCAACGACACGTCCACCAGCAACTTACTTGCCACCCACCAACAAACCACAGCCACCTGTAACCACTCGTCGTGTGACTCAACCACCAACTCGTCCACCAACCCGTCCACCAACAACACGTCCACCAGCAACTTACTTGCCACCCACCAACAAACCACAGCCACCTGTAACCACTCGTCGTGTGACTCAACCACCACCACCACCAACTCGTCCACCAACTCGCCCACCAACAACACGTCCACCAGCAACTTATTTGCCACCTACCAACAAGCCACAACCGCCAGTGACAACTCGTCGTGTGACTCAACCACCCACACGTCCACCACCACCACCAACGAAACCAGTAACTCGTCCACCACCAACTTATTTGCCACCTACCAACAAGCCAAACCCACCAGCAACCACTCGTCGTATTGTCACTCAACCACCAACTCGTCCAGTAACCCGTGCACCCAGCACTCCTGGCTCGACTTATTTGCCACCTACCAATAAGCCACAACCACCAGTGACCACTCGTCGTGTGACTCAACCACCACCACCACCAACTCGTCCACCAACCCGTCCACCAACACGTCCACCAACCCAGCCACCTACTCGTCCACCAACAACACGTCCACCAGCAACTTACTTGCCACCTACCAACAAGCCACAACCACCAGTAACCACTCGTCGTGTGACTCAACCACCACCACCACCAACTCGTCCACCAACCCGTCCACCAACTCGTCCACCAACCCAGCCACCAACCCGTCCACCACCAACTTACTTGCCACCTACCAACAAGCCAAACCCACCAGCAACCACTCGCCGTATTGTCACTCAACCACCAACACGTCCAGTGACCCGTGCACCCAGCACTCCTGGATCAACCTACTTGCCCCCAACCAATAAGCCACAACCACCAGTAACCACTCGTCGTGTGACTCAACCACCACCACCACCAACCCGTCCACCAACTCGCCCACCAACTCGTCCACCAACACAGCCCCCTACTCGTCCTCCACCAACTTACTTGCCCCCTACCAACAAGCCACAACCTCCAGTAACCCGTAAGCCCACACCACCTCCCACACGTCCACCACCACCACCAACGAAACCAGTTACTCGTCCACCTCCTACCTATTTGCCACCTACTAACAAACCAAACCCACCAGTGACAACTCGTGTCATAGTTACTCAACCACCAACTAGTCCAGTTACTCGTGCACCCAGCACTCCTGGTTCGACTTATTTGCCACCAACAAATAAGCCACAACCACCAGTAACCACTCGTCGTGTGACTCAACCACCACCACCACCAACTCGTCCACCAACCCGTCCACCAACTCGTCCACCAACCCAGCCACCTACTCGTCCACCAACAACACGTCCACCAGCAACTTACTTGCCACCTACCAACAAGCCACAACCACCAATAACCACTCGTCGTGTGACTCAACCACCACCACCACCAACTCGTCCACCAACCCGTCCACCAACTCGTCCACCAACCCAGCCACCAACCCGTCCACCACCAACTTACTTGCCACCCACCAACAAACCCAACCCACCAGCAACCACTCGCCGTATTGTTACTCAGCCACCAACTCGTCCAGTAACCCGTGCACCAAGCACTCCTGGTTCAACTTATTTGCCACCAACCAATAAGCCACAACCACCAGTAACCACTCGTCGTGTGACTCAACCACCACCACCACCAACTCGCCCACCAACTCGTCCACCAACACGTCCACCACCAACTTACTTGCCACCTACCAACAAGCCCCAGCCTCCAGTAACCCGTAAACCTACACCACCACCCACACGTCCACCACCAACACGTCCACCAACCCGTCCACCACCAACTTATTTGCCTCCTACTAACAAACCCCAGCCTCCAGTTACCCGTAAACCCACACCACCAGTCACACGCCCACCACCACCACCTACTCGTCCACCAACCCGTCCACCACCAACTTACTTGCCCCCTACAAACAAGCCTCAGCCACCTGTAACCCGCAAGCCCACACCACCACCCACACGTCCACCAACACCTCCACCAACCCGCCCACCAACACGCCCACCCACAGCACCACCAACGCAGCCACCTTATAGGCCACCAGCAACCACCAAACATGAGGGCTACCAATACCCTAGGCCTAGCATTGCTTTTGATTTCTAAGCAGCCATTAAACTTGCTCACCCATCGTCCTAGCTTATCCCTATGACGATCGGTGCGTGACATAATTGTACTTGAAATTTAATTGTACTTAAAGGGGATGCAAGTAACTGATGCTTTATATCTAGCAACACAACACCAACTATACTATATGTCTAGGGCTAGATACATCTAGTCAATACCGTCTTAAAGATTTTTCAACGTTTCAAATGAAGCGTCGGCTAGAATAAAACTCGATTGTTTTTATAAATAAATAATGAAGTATATACTCAATTAGAAAGCACTGTGTACCTACTAATACGCTATGTAAAGTCTTTACCTATGCCTATTGTCATATATTCTGCATTTTCTTTCCAATGTTCTTATTTTATAATGTTTTCCCAGTGACGACTACTCAGCAGTCTGTGCCTCTTAAACTGAACTAATTGTATTCAAATTGCTGAAACCTGAACAATAAATTAAGTTTTTCGAAATTGTGTTTGCATTTTGAATTTGGAAAAGGGGGAAATAAGCGCCATGTCCGGTAGATGAAAATGCACGCTATATCCATTGGTAAAACATTTTCCATGTGAAGCATGTGAAACCAATCTGAAGTTTGTCATGGTCGATGCGTTTGCAAAATCTCTTGATTTCTATAAACACTTCGGCGTCATGAAATCACTTGAGCAATTAATTTATTTGGCTATTTTTCTTTTGTAGCCAAACTCTATATTACACTTTCTAATTATTTATACGCAGCGTGTGCATTAGATGTACCTATAGATATTGTACAAAGATGCAACTACAGCTAAGAGCTAAGCTTTTTAGGTGCTGCACAGCCAAAAGTGCAGGCAGTCGTGGTTGGGATTCGCGATGTGGCAGAAGTCGCGCCAAGTAAAGCTAGCCAAACAAAACGGTTAAAAATTAAGCTAAAAGAAATTCGCAATTGCCTTAAAACCAAAGTGAAAGATGTTTTATAAGCCAAGCTTAGACCATGGAAAACTGCCAGATCCTTTGAGTCAAGCTTTAGTCAGAGTTAGACGCACTAAGCATTGGATTATGGGTTTGCTGCTGCTCTATATAATTGTGAGTGTAAACAGGCTATGATGCCTAAGTACAAAATATACCTACATACTTTCAAATCTGCAGATGTCTCTCATGATAGTCAAGGTCGCATCCACAGCAGCGTTATATCAACAGCAGCAGCAACAGCAGCAGCAGCAATTACCTAACCAACTGGAGACCACAACCGTGGAGACGGAGGCGACAACTGTCAGCACCGAAAGTGACAATACAAGTGAATACAGCTCAGCGCAGGCGGCGGAGCGTCACAACATCGAGAAGATGCGTGCCAAGTTACAGCAGCTGCAACACGAGCAACAGCAACAATACCGGCAGCATCAGCTACAGATGCAGCAGCAGCACTTGCAACAGCTGCAGTTGCACGCAAATGCAGGCGAAACTGCCTACTTATTGGAGCGTGCCGACGACACTGCTCACGAGCAGCCTATTTACGGAACATGGCGCACGAAAGCGAGACGACCCCAGCCCCCAGCCGTAGCGCTGCAACATGCAACTTCAACAGCCACACTGAATGCCTTGTCTGATGAGCTGAGATTGAGCGATCATCAGCAGCAACATCACTATGAGCGTCTGCCCAAGCGCTCCGCCACAATGACGCCGTTGAGGAGTGGTCTGCTCAACCAGTTGCCACGCCCGCCACGTCTGGAAACACAACGCCCAGCTTCAAGTGCGCTTATGCGCCGTCAGTTTTCGGAATCAATGCGTGAAGATGTTAATCCCAAACCTTTTCACTTTCCTTATGATGGCCCCCTACCTGAGCAGTTCAAGAAGGATCAGAAACCTAAACGCCAGCCGGAACCAAATAACATACAGGATATACTGCAGCACTTGCATTTGAATGCAGCACCCAACAAGCTGCAAGCACCGCAGCTGGTCATGATGCCTACGGGTCTGCATATTGCAGGCAGCTTTAAAAATCTCAAGTCCAGCGGCATTGGTAACTTCTTTCGCGGCAAACGTCACAAGAAGCAAATGCAGTTTAACATACCTCTGCCTATGACCATGCCATTGCATATGCCCATACCCATGCCCATGTCGCTGTATGGACATGCACAGCAGCCCATGAGCTACATTAATGCTCTAACACAGCCTAGCCAGCGTGTATCCATTGAGCAACTGTATCAGTACAAGCCACGTTCGCCAAATGACATCAATCTACTGGCACTGCAGCAGCAGCAGCAGCCGCTGGTTCCCAGCAAGTTGACCAAGAAGAAGAAGAAAAAGCAAAAGCAGCTGAATGCCGCTCACAATCAGCTGCTGGAACATGGCAGCCATCACCATTACGTGGCAGATCCATATAATGTGCAACATTTTCCACCCATCATAGCTTTGAATGCTACACGTCAGCCGCAGCTGAATCGTGTGCCATTCAAAGTCAATTTAGATATATATCCAGTAATGCCGCCCTCCTCCAAGCATTACAACAGCTATGCCTTTGATGACTCTCGTCAATTGCAGCCCTCACGTCCAGGCTCAGTGCTGCGCAATCCTTTTCACACAGAGCACATGATGCCCATGGCGCCTTCATCAACTGCCATTTATGGACAGCATGGTGTCTATCAAAAACCCTTTAAGTTTCCCACCCAAGCACCCAGCACCATTCCGCTAAGCTTTTCCGATCAGGCCACACGCTATACCCAGCAGCAGGCGGTTTATCAGGCGCACAAATATGCACCGCAGCACACCTTTATGCCGGAGGAGTGTCATCAGGGACATGCCAACGGCAATGCTGCCGCAGTTGCAGCCTCCGATGCGCAAGCCAATCAAATAATGCTGCATTTGAATGTGTTTCCCAAGCAAAAGCCTACGGCTACGTCCAATGTGCGTGCCTCCACGAATCCCTTTTACAGCAATAACCAGGCCAATTTGCAGCGTCATGGTGTTATCAGTGAGTTACCCGAATCCTCCAGTCCCATAGAGCCGCGACATGTTACAACTTCAAATGCTGCTCATAACAACACTTCCAATAAGCAGCAGCCGCAGGCGCTACAAAACCAGACGCAGCTGCAGCAGCAACAACAGCATTATGCGAATCGCTCCATTTCACGCAGTGATCATTTTGAAACCTTTCCGCTCATCGACTTTGAACATCCCATAGTAGCCGCTGACCTGCCGGAGCTGCCACAGCCCGCTGCACTTACAAACAAACGCAGGGATTTGCCGCCGCCTCCAAGGCCCGAATCCAGGGACAATTTTCGCTACAACCATAATGCACACATCGATCAAATGGCTGCTGAAGCGCAAACCGCATCGCTCTTTCGATTTCCTGTAGAGGATCTTATACAGTTTCAGGTTGATGATGCGCTCTAAGATTTAAGTGTATTAGGTTGCGTATACTTTGTTTATAAGATCTTATTGCTTGAGCTTTTCAAGCAAAATGTAGTTAATAATATATTATTATTATAATTTAAGCAGCTTTAATAAGCGTTACATTTATTAAGTTTAGCTGGGTAATAGAAAGTTTTTTAATTCTATATGGAAATATTTTATTTTAAATTTAAATAATATCTACTGTATTTTGCAACAATAACAGGTACAATGATGTTTAACAGTCCAGAAGATTTACACAATTCTTCTCAAGTCTGAATTGCCTTGTACTTATCTGACATTGTCCTTAACAGATAAAATTGTTACTAAACTTTGGAAAACCAGCATACATATGTTATATTATTATTGTTTCTTATCCCCACCCATTTTATTTATTTATTTTGAGGAGCAATTTTCTTCCGAAGTAGACAAAAATACAGCAATCATTTGATTTTTAATTAACATATGTTAGCTCCACGCCACTGTAACTTTGAAGAGTTTAGTAGCGGGCAATTGTCACTCACGAACGAAATCGGTCTAAATCGCAAGAAAATAATGAACCAAAGTAACACCAAGTTGAGGAACCATCGATTATAAAGGCCTAATGAGCGCCCACTGATTTTTCTTTTTTCCGCACATCAATCATAATTTGCGTAGTCAGCGTTTTTCTGCCATCAAAGAAGCATGCAATTTATGCAAAGTACTTTGGATCAGAATAAAAAAATATTTCAAAATTTGCTTTCAGCGAATAATAACAAACAAAACATCGGAGTTTTTTTTAAAACTAAAAAAAAGTTTCTTTACTGCGTAGATATTTTCATACCCTGTACAGTATGGTACAAAGTGTATCAAAATGTAGGTAACATACAGAAGGTATGTTCAGGGTAACTAGAGAAGTTTATATACCCATGTACGTCCGTCCGTCAGTATATTTGAACGTCTATATCTGATGGATGGTAAGAGCTAGAGTAACCGAACTTTCACATTAGATGCCTATTCTATCCTATTCTTCCATAGGAGACAATTTTATTTTACTTTTTTGGTATCGGTGTTAGATTATATTGCTCCCATAGGGGAGTTTCAGACGACCTTGAAAAAATCAAAAAGTTTGTTTATGAAGATATCGTACCCAACTTTGACACTTAATAGATTTTTTTTTTATTTTCCAAAGCTGTGTACCAAATTTGATCAACATCGGTTGACTATATCATATAGTTCCAATAGGACCAATCAGTCAAAACGGTTTTTGAACGAAAGTCGTTAGGTTTCGTTTGTTTGTGAAAATATTGGCACCAAAGGTTCTAGCTGGATAAGGTACTCAAAAATACTTACGTTAAATGTAAACCCACACATTTTTATTGAAATTGAACCATTTAATTAAGATTATTTAAAAATCATTTGTCGAGCAATATTACAACTTTTATATGCTGGAAAGCAATATATTCAGTAATTTTGGTTATCGTTGCACTAGCTAATTTGGTCCGGTAGTAATAAATAAGGAAAGTATACCTTTTAATGTAATTCTCGCTATTTATAACTATCGTAGCTTAATAAAATAGATAAACTGTGATACATCGAAGCCAAAATGCAACGTTAATGCCCTCTTTCTTCTAAGAACTAAGTAAAACCAAGTAATCAAACAGTGTGCAACTTTAAAAGGTCTTAACGTGTCACATAAAATAGTACCACGATTTTGATGAGCTAGAAAATAGTTTCCTAAACTTGAGACATTCGTTTAAAATACTCGTTCATTCATATAATCATTGGTTAAATTATATAATCATGGAAAAATCATGAATAAGCAACATCATTTTGACGGCCATTCCAGAAAAGGGAAGACGAAGTGAAAAACCTATAAGCTTTTTTATTATGATGTTGAAGATAATGTTGAGCTCGAATTGATTTAAAATCTTTTTTAGTACACTTTGGAAAAAGACAATTACTTGCGTCAATGCCAAGAAATTATCCCTGCAAATGCTCTCTATACTTCTCCGCAAATACAGAACGAAATAATACAAATTGTTACTGACACTTTACAAAAAGCAATCGTATCGAAGATAAACGAATAATCATTCCTCACATTAATGGCTGACGGTACCACTGATAGAAATGGGATCGAAGCTTACTCTATCGCGTTCCGCTATTTGAAGGATGTAAAACCTGTGGAAACACTATTGTCGATTGAAAAAGCAGAAGACATATCGTCTTTCGGAATACTTGTTTACTTGTTGATCGACTTAAAAGATAGTAAATAGACCATTCTAAGATCGTAACTCAGTGTTATGATGGTGCACCTGTGATGAGTGGCTCTCAAGGAGGAGTCCAGAAATTGATGCAGAACCCTTACAAGCGACAGATACCCTACGTTCATTGTTTCGACTTCATTTGGTTGTTGTAGCGGTTATCTCACAAAATAATGCTTGTCGCCCCATTATCGGCCAGATAAAACTATTGCATCATTTTTTCGTTCGATTGAAAGAGCGCAAGGAGTACTCTGGAACAAATATTCCACATTTGATTGAAACTGGATCATCATCATCATCGTTTGGCGCTACAGCTCTTTGTGAGCTTTGGCCTGCTGAAGGTAATGCCTCCAGATTGCACGATTATTTGCTAATTCTTTCCAGTTTTTATCTTTATCTTATCCATATCCTCCTTTAATTCTTCCATCCATCGCGATCTTGGTCTGCCTCTTGCTCTGGTGTTGTATGATTTTGCATCTAAGATTTTCTTTTGGATCCATTCGTGACACGTGGCCTAACCACCTTAGTCTTTTTGCTTTAATGAAACGTACAATGTTTTCTCTTCTAACAAGCTGATCTAGCTCGTCGTTCCATCTAATTCGCCACTCTCCATTGTCATTAATAGCGCCAAAAATTTTTCCTAAAATTTTCCTTTCAAATACCATTAGCATTAGGATTTGTTTTCCTCAGCGTCCAAGATTCAGATCCGTAGCATACTACTGGCCTGACTACAGTTTTATATAGCGCAAATTTACATGTTCTACTGAGGAGCCGTGATTTGAAGAGTTTTATAAGTGATGCGTATGATCTGTTGCCCGCTTGGATTCTATCGTCAATTGTGGCATGCATTGCGTTATCGCTGCTTAGCTTGCAGCCCAAATACGTGAAAGATTCTACCGCTTTAAAAGTGTATTCCCCTATCTTTATTGTGTTTGCAGCCATTTTGCTTCTATTCCTTGACATCAGCATATAATTTGTTTTTTCTTCATTGATTTTCAGCCCTAATCTTTCTGCCGCTGCTTCGATATCATAGAACGTTCGTGATAGATCGGCTTTGTCCCTGCTAATTATTGCGATGTCGTCGGCGTAGGCGTATATTTGGGTTGTCCTATTTAGAATATGTCCGGTTCTTTTAGCATCACTTACTTCGTCTATTGCGCTGCATAACAAGAGGTTGAAAATTGTAGATGACAGGGTATCGCGCCCTGTCTTACACCGGTTTGTATATCATTATTTTCGCTTTGGAACTCCGTAAAGTCATCATGACAATCCTTATTAACTTATCTGGGATTTTGCATCTTTTAAATATGATGGGAATAATCTTTCGATTAATACTATCAAATGCTTGTTTAAAATCGATAAAGAGCATATGTAAGTCAATATTGTGTTCATAGCATTTCTCCATTGACTGTGTTAGAGCAAATATTTGATCAGATGTTGACCTTCCTGGCCTGAATCCGCATTGGTATTCCGGAAGCACAATTTCAGCGTACTTTATAAGCCTTTTGTTCACAATTCTTGCGAATATTTTGTACGTCGTGCTCAAAAGTGATATCCCTCGATAATTTTTGCAGTTTTTTTTGTCACCTTTTTTAAGAATCGGTATTATTACTGCTGTGTTCCAATCTGTTGGCATTGCTTCTTCATTCCAAATTAATGTGATTAGGTGTTGCATTCTTTCGATGTATTTAGTGCCTGCGTTCCTTAATAGCTCATTCGTTATATTATCTTCACCAGGCGACTTAAAGTTCTTCATAAAGTTAATAGCTTCTATGATGTCGTCTTTAGTTGGTGGTTGGTCATCTGGTGAATCCGTATCAGGACCGTCATTATCGGTAAGTGAGTTGTTGTCTTCCATATGCGTTACATCGCCAACATTCAGCAGCTTATTAAAGTGCTCTAGCCATCTATTAACTATCTTCTGTTGTTCTGTAAGTATCTCGCCATTCTTGCTTTTACAGATATTTTTGCGAGGTTGGTAGCCTTGTTTCTTTACTTTAATTTGGCCATAAAATTTTCGGGTTTGAAACTCGATGGTCTGGTTATTTTCGAGCTATCCAATCTATTTGTAAAAACTATTACGAAATGGTTACTCTTTTCATAATCAAAGAAGGTGAATGCAAGAGTTTCAATTCAGAAGACATGACACTGGCAACTGGACTCGCCAATTCTGTGATGGAAAAGGATTTCATTTTCTTGCTCCATTTTCTACATG
The DNA here is from genome assembly GCA_037043745.1 of Chymomyza amoena. Classification (NCBI taxonomy): domain Eukaryota; kingdom Metazoa; phylum Arthropoda; class Insecta; order Diptera; family Drosophilidae; genus Chymomyza; species Chymomyza amoena. The sequence continues at coordinate 18,886 of JBAMAX010002477.1, forward strand.
AACTATTAGGCGTATGGGAACCAGCGAATCAAATTCTTCAAAAACGGGATGTTGAATGTTTCAGCCTCGATCGACCAATTAAGAACAAATAAACAATTCAGTAAATTTAACAAGTCAACTAAGGAGACAAAAAAACGGCAAGGTCAACGATCATCGGGTTTGAACGATTCGATTGTCATAGAAACTATAGGGATATATACGTATTTGGAGGTCATAGATCATGTTTTAAATGAATTGAAAGACCGCTTTAATGCGAATAAAGAGATATTGACTTCATTCTCAGCTTTAGAAGACATCAATACATTAACGTTTGATCTCGATATCCTGAAACCCCTCAAAAAAATTGGTTTGACATTACCATCTAATGCTGGGTGTAATGTTGTATTAAAATTGTTAGAATAGGAAAAAGACAAACCGAAAAACATCGACTGCAGTTTTTTTTAAATTCTTTTAGATACGAAAATGCATTTTTAGACACATTTCGTCTGTTTGAAGCTTGCGAAACATTTGGAAGCAGTACATCAATCAACGAATGTGCTTTTTCTGAGTTCGCACGTATAGATGTTGTGAAACGTTTGTCAATGTCTAATGAACATCCCCGAAACTTATCATTTTTAGCTTTCAAGAAAAAAAGGTTAGATTCAATTTGTTTAGATGATATCATTCGTGAGTTCAGTAAAAAAAATCGTAGAATTCAACTCTAATAAATGTTTCTCGTTGCAAGATTGTATTAATTATCAACATATAAAAGTATATATAATATACATAATATGAAATGTTATATAGAAGCTAAAATAAACCTATGATAGAAATGATATTTGACAATTTCTCAAAATATCGAGCGCCCCTGGAATACTTGTTTGCGCCCCCTGAGTGACGATCCTGACTAAGGCTCTGAGTTTAAGGAACATACTTTTAAAAAAATAAGAACATTTACTATTTGTTTTCAAGAAAATGTGTCTGTTAAAAATTAAATATATTTTTTTTTAAATAGTTGTTGCCAACTTAAAATAAAAAAATTTTAATTAATTAAGTCACAAATAAATAAAAATCACGTTCTGAAATTTTACGAAAATTTTTTTTGCTTTATGCATCGAACCGCGTTATTACTTTTCAAAAATACCTTAACCATTCAGAAGTTCTTTTAGAGTACCCAAGCACTGTACTGTAAATTTGGTTAACTAAGTCATATAACTCCCATATCGGTTAAAAAACATTTTTGGTTAAAAATTTGTCTGTTTTTGGTTGTTTATGAAGGTATCGTAACCTTATTTGGCAAACTTTAACTTACGTCATCTTTTTTTTTTCAAAGGAACGCCAGCTATCTACGCAAGGTCTAACACGGCTATACGACAGATCTCGGCGCTGGCTTAGGGATCGTCCACCCCATCAATAATTATTTAAGGCATCATAGCTTTTAGTTAAGAAAAATTAATTTGTTTCGATTTTTTAACAGATCGTAAGTTCTCAAATCGAGAATATTCAATATATAAAGCACAGTTAAATAAAAAAATACTTGCCGACCCTCTCCGGTATGTCCATAACCTAAACATCTACAAAGGTCCAAGCGGTACTTTGCCATTCACCAAGAAGACTCCTGAACTCCCTTGTAAAAATAATTTAATTGGCACCACATGCACCTTCATTTTTTTTGCCAAAATCTCTTTAGTCCTTAGCGATGAAATTTAAAAAACATAATCAATTTTAGGCAAAAGGTTGATTTTCAATTGAAGAAATAAACGAAATTATAAACCTTTTGTGGTTAACTTCTGAAACGTAGCAATGGCAGCTGTCTAAAAGTATGCAACACTTTTTTAACACCCAACGCAGTCACTGCAAACCAATACATAAACATTTTGTTTTACTCATTTGGGCCATTTCATTGCCAATCGCATTGTGCATGCGCGGAAACAGTATCAAAACAAAACCGGCAATAACAAAAAACCAGTATTTCCGAAGACACGCACACACAGAGAGAGAGAGATTCGAATCCGCGCTTAGAATGGCAGCGACAACAGCAACAGGTAAAACAACCACAAAGCAGAAGGTGAGCAAGCGTCGTGCCGTCAAGACGTTGCCGCGCTTTAAAATTCGAACGAACCACGGATTTGTTTGTGAACTGTGCTAATGTGAACGCGTTCGGCAGGCAAAACAAATTTTAGAGTTATACCAAAATATTGGCAACGGCGGTCAGGCAAGATCAAGTTTTTGGACTTGGCGTCATACTTTGCTTGGTGATATATAGTATGTATCCGTCCAAGTGTGTGTGTGTGTGTGTAAATCTTTAGTTCCGTGCGCATTGCTAAAAAGTGAAATAATTTTTTTGCATAAATTAGTAGTTTATAAACATAGCAATTGTTCTGTGTGCTAGTGCGTGTGCTGCAATTATATAAACCAGCTGCATTTTAGCTAGAACCTGGCTAGTAATGCCATTAAAGGGCAAACAGATGTGCTTCCTATTATTTGACTGTCTGGCTCTGGCACGTCCAAAGTGTCTATATGCGCTATATTGCTTGTATTGGTCATAAAACTCTATGTATCTCATAGATACTTTTAGCTATGTGGCTTGCCTGTATCTTTGAGCCTGCACGCCATGCCAGTGCCAGCAGCAACCAGTTCTGTTTTCTGCGCGTATTTATTTTAGCTGCTTTTTGCACATTTCGTTATTCAGTTTGCTTGCTTGCTTGCTTTCTTTGTATCTTGTATATTGTAGCTGTGAGAAAGCCATGGCAGCATTCATTGCCAATCGCTTAGTGCGAGAAGCGCCCAATCATTTTAGCTACAGCTAAAAACACAGCAGCCGCATCATCATCATCATCATGTGCTACTTTTCGCATGTGTTTGTAAAGTGAAATTGAATTCTTGTGTGAATTTCTTTTGCATTTATTAAGAATATGTTTTAAACTATTTATGTTAGAGTCTTGTCAAATATTTGATGCTTGCAGTTTATGTACAAAAGCACGAATATTTTACTTAATTGCAAACCAAAGTTCAAGTGTCACAAGACCTTTAAAAAAAATACAAGTATTGTGCATAATTCGACAAAGTCAGCTGCAAGGTTAACTGGGCGTGCTGCTAACATTGAAAGCTATTGTTTTTTTAAAAAATAACTTAAATAATAACCAAAATAATTATGTGTACATAAAATAAATTTATTATTATTTTTATTAAATTTTTTTGGCACTACTCGCAGTGTTAATGAAAAGCGGCTAAGCTGCTATCTGTGCTAAATTTTGTGCTTAATTTACAAAATTACTTTAAAAAAAACATCAAAAAAATACATACCTAACGGATACGAATAACTACATAACGGCACTAAATTGGCAACATGTTGCGGCTGTTGCTGTCAGCGCTGCTGGCGTTGCTGCTGAGCAGCAATTGGCCACACATGACCATGGCGCAGCTGCTGAATCATCCGCCACAATTTGTACCCGGTACTGGTGATATGGCGCGTTTTAGCCTATCGGAGCATACACCTGTTGGCAGTCCAGTATATCAGCTTAAAGGTAAGTCACCGTTAACGAGAAACTGCATTTTCTATACACTGAGTCAAGAGGGTACTTGGAGTACATTACGTTCTTGTATAGATTTCAAAAATTCGGCTGTTATTTAATAATATGGGATGTAGTCATTTTTAAAAAAAGTTGTTCATAAACAATTTGACGCTTCAGGGGGTGGAGGGAGGGTCTCAACAAATACTCATTTACTGTGTCACAAGGGGGAGGGTCTATTTTGGCGAAAATTAGCGTCACTTGCTTAATGGATGATCTAGCAGTACCATTTTATTTACTTAGATGCGCATTCCTTCTAGAGCGTATTAAAATAAAGTGGGATCTTCTAGACTTTTGAAGTCTGTTCCTGATTTTGATATCACAGTACGGCGTGTAAGTCACATTCGGAATGGAAACTCTGAAAAGAACGAAAAACTTTTTTACGTTCAATTCCAATTTGATTGTAATGGTTTCGATAACTCTTATGCTAAGTGGACTTTAAATATAATTACTTTTCAAGAATATGGCTATTTATTACCCTATATAATCAACGAATTGAAACATTCGAATTTCACACATACGTACATGCATATGTAGCATTACACCCAAGTGCTGGTCTTGGTGGGTGTCTACTATGTCGAGGAGTACAAACGTAAGATCTCGCAATAAACTGGCCATCCAATTTTTCAAACTTTTGGGAGTCTGGACTTGAAAACCAGCCTAGGATCCACCACTGTTTAGGCCAATTTGGAACTCAACCTTATTAAAACAAAGTAATATAAATCCATTATCTGGGGGGCATTGGGTTTTATCGTTCTTATAAATCCGACTCTAATGGCTTCTGCAGAATTAAAAAACTGGGTTAAACTTAAACTGCAGACTCTCTGATTTCTTTATAGAACATATTTAGAACTTAAAAAAAAACTCAACAGCGTTGAGAGCAGAGTCTGTAGCGTATCTCTAAGTCGCCACATCTGAGTTTTTCCTAGCCGCCTTATACCGCAAATAAACATTTTATGTAGATACGTGCTTGACCAATGGTCAAATGTTGCTGACCCAGTAAAACATATGAAAAACTGCACATAAATTCCGAAAATTAAAAAATGTTTTATACTGTCACGTTTCATAACGAATAGTTGCCTAATTAAGCTTACATTGCATAGCAGTCAATGTAATTGTTAACAATATAAACAATAGCCCAATTCCCACGCAATTTGTGGGCGCTGCATTGTTGCTGTTGCTGTAGTTAGTTGTTGTTGTTGGCTCATATAGCCTTTCACTTGCAGAAATATTAAATGGCTAGCTAAATATTTGGCCAGCAGCAGATTTAGTCAGTCAGTCAGTTTAGTGACTATTTATGGTCAAAACATTCAATGGCATAAATTGGTTTAGAGTAGCCTATATACATTTGATAACTACAAATTTGTTTATAATTGGACTCACATTACCTTTGCTGACTTTCATTTCAGTTTTGGCTTGAAGTATATTGAAATATTACGCCAACTACTTTTATATTTAACCTTGTATGGAGTATTGAATTTTTTATGCACGTTTCTGCATATACATAGTAAGATTTTGTTGTTATTTTGATTTAGATTACTCAACTTATCTGTATAGGTTCACAAACTCTGCATTGTCTTACTGAATTAAGATAAAGAAATACAATGCGCTTATTATTTCAGACATATATCTTTAAAATACAAAAGCTTGGTACTTCAATGAAGTATTTTTACCATATTACAAAGCATTTTGAAGCAACGTTGCTACGTAAAATATATTAAGATTAAAACCTACGTTGTTCATATTCTTCGGACTTCAATGCTAAATGTTTGATTTTAAGAAGCATTTTATAACTAATACATCTGTACCTTCAATACTTAATATTGAAAATATTTTAAATTCTTACTAAATAACGAAATTTTATTATAACAATTATTAAATACTGGTTATCTTATTTTACAAACTTGACTTCCGCATAATATTTTTTTCATCCAAGAATAAATAATGCGCATCTTTTGGTAAAACTTGTTGTTCCTACACAGGGCCAGAGAAAATCTTGGCCCGGGGGATATGGTACCCTCTATTACACCTTTAGCTTGAGTCATGACAGTATGATAGTAATTACACCAAACCACTGAAAAGATCCCTCAACTTTCCTCTCTCTCTCAATGCGTCTGCTTCTACATCTGATCCACAAATGTCGGCATTTAGTAAAAAGCAATTTATGTTTTTCCGTCTATTATATGTATATATTGAAGATAATGTGCATTTTTGTAATATTTAAGTATGCTTTTAAGCTTTAGATACTAAGAGTCTCAATGCAGTTTTCTCCATACAATCATTATTAAACTATATTTCATTAAGGCAAGCAGTTAAAAAAATCTAAAATTATTCATTTGGCTTGAGCTGAGCCATAATTATGAAGTAGAGTAATCTTAGTAATGCAGATTTTGATTATAATTAAGAAGTTCAACTTGAGAATTAAATTTAGCCATTACCATAAAATTAAATTTTATTATGACATAAAAGAAGGAGTCCAGAGCTGCTCAAAAAAGACTTAGAGT
>JBAMAX010002478.1:0-16314 GCA_037043745.1 Chymomyza amoena
CGCAAGCCACCATGCGCAAGGTCTAACAAGGCTATGCGACAGATCTAGGCTCTGCCGTAGGGATCGTCTACCCCACCAATAATTATTAGGGGCATCAAAACTTTTAGCTAGAAAATTAATTTGTTTAGATTTGTAAACATATATTTAGTTCTCAAATAGAGAATATTCAATAAAAGACTTGCCGACCCTTTCCGGTATGTCCATAACCTAAACATCTACAAAGGTCAAAGCGGTAATCTGCCATTCACCAACAAGACTCCTGAACTCCATTGTAAAAATAATTTAACTGACACCACGTGCGCCTTCATTTTTTTGGTCAAAATCTGTATTCCTAAGCGGCAAATACGATGAAATTTTAAAAACATTGAAGAAATAAACGAAATTATAAACCTCTTGTGTTAACTTCTGAAACGTAGCAATGGCAGCCGTCTAAAAGTATGCAACACTTTTTTAACACCCAACGCACTCACTGCAAACCAATACATAAACATTTTTTTACACATTTGGGCCATTTCATTGCCAATCGCATTGTGCATGCGCGGAAACAGTATCAAAACAAAACCGGCAATAACCGAAAACCAGTATTTCCGAAGACACGCACACACAGAGAGAGAGACTCGAATCTGCGCTTAGAATGGCAGCGACAACAGCAACAGGTAAAACAACCACAAAGCAGAAGGTGAGCAAGCGTCGTGCCGTCAAGACGTTGCCGCGCTTTAAAATTCGAACGAACCACGGATTTGTTTGTGAACTGTGCTAATGTGAACGCGTTCGGCAGGCAAAACAAATTTTAGAGTTATACCAAAATATTGGCAACGGCGGTCGGGTAAGATCAAGTTTTCGGACTTGGCGTCATACTTTGCTTGGTGATATATAGTATGTATCCGTCTGAGTGTGTGTGTGTGTGTAAATGTTTAGTTCCGTGCGCATTGCTAAAAAGTGAAATAATTTTTTTGCATAAATTAGTAGTTTATAAACATAGCAATTGTTCTGTGTGCTAGTGCGTGTGCTGCAATTATATAAACCAGCTGCATTTTAGCTAGAACCTGGCTAGTAATGCCATGAAAGGGCAAACAGATGTGCTTCCTATTATTTGACTGTCTGGCTCTGGCACGTCCAAAGTGTCTATATGCGCTATATTGCTTGTATTGGTCATAAAACTCTATGTATCTTATAGATACTTTTAGCTATGTGGCTTGCCTGTATCTTTGAGCCTGCACGCCATGCCAGTGCCAGCAGCAACCAGTTCTGTTTTCTGCGCGTATTTATTTTAGCTGCTTTTTGCACATTTCGTTATTCAGTTTGCTTGCTTGCTTGCTTTCTTTGTATCTTGTATATTGTAGCTGTGAGAAAGCCATGGCAGCATTCATTGCCAATCGCTTAGTGCGAGAAGCGCCCAATCATTTTAGCTACAGCTAAAAACACAGCAGCCGCATCATCATCATCATCATGTGCTACTTTTCGCATGTGTTTGTAAAGTGAAATTGAATTCTTGTGTGAATTTCTTTTGCATTTATTAAGAATATGTTTCAAACTATTGTATTTCCATATATTAGAGTCTTGTCAAATATTTGATGCTTGCAGTTTATGTAAAAAAGCACGAATATTTCACTTAATGGCAAACCAAAGTTCAAGTGTCAAAAGACCTTTAAAAAAAATACAATTATTGTGCATAATTCGACAAAGTCAGCTGCAAGGTTAACTGGGCGTGCTGCTAACATTGAAAGCTATTGTTTTTAAAAAAAATAACTTAAATAATAACCAAAATAATTATGTGTACATAAAATAAATTTATTATTATTATTATTTTTATTTAATTTTTTTGACACTACTCGCAGTGTTAATGAAAAGCGGCTAAGCTGCTATCTGTGCTAAATTTTGTGCTTAATTTACAAAATTACTTTAAAAAAAACATCAAAAAATACATACCTAACGGATACGAATAACTACATAACGGCACTAAATTGGCAACATGTTGCGGCTGTTGCTGTCAGCGCTGCTGGCGTTGCTGCTGAGCAGCAATTGGCCACACATGACCATGGCGCAGCTGCTGAATCATCCGCCACAATTTGTACCCGGTACTGGTGATATGGCGCGTTTTAGCCTATCGGAGCATACACCTGTTGGCAGTCCAGTATATCAGCTTAAAGGTAAGTCACCGTTAACGAGAAACTGCATTTTCTATACACTGAGACAAGAGGGTACATGGAGTACATAACGTTCTTGTATAAATTCCAAAAATTCGGCTGTTATTTAATAATATAGGGTGTAGTCATTTTTGAAAAGAGTTTTTTCATAAACAACATGACGCTTCAGGTGGGGGGGAAGGATCTGGCGAAGTGTCACGAGACACAAAGATCATAAGGAAAATCTCAACAAATACTCATTTACTGAGTCACAAGGGGGAGGGTGTATTTTGGCAAAAATTAGCGTAACTTGCTTAATGAATGATCCTATCTAGCAGTACCATTTTATTTACTTAGATGCGCATTCCTTCTAGAGCATATTAAAAAAAAGTGGGATTTTCTAGATTTTTGAAGTCTATTCCTGATTTTGATATCACAGTACGGCGTGTATGTCACATTCGGAATGGAAATTCTGAATAGAACGAAAAACTTTTTTACGTTCAATTCCAATTTGATTGTAATGGTTTCGATAACTTTTATGCTAAGTGAACTTTAAAAATAATTACTTTTCAAGAATATGTCTATTAATTACCCTATATAATCAACGAATTGAATCATTCGAATTTCACACATACATACGTACATGCATATGTAGCATTACACCCAAGTGCTGGTCTTGCTGGGTGTCTACTATGTCGAGAACTACACACATCTCGCAATAAACTGGCCATCCAATTTTTCCAATTTTTGGAAGTCTGGACTTGAAAACCAGCCTAGGATCCATCACTGTTTAGGCCAATTTGGAACTTAGTTTCAACCTTATTAAAACAAAGTTATAGAGATCCATTATCTTGGGGGCATCGGGGTTTATCGTTCTTATCAAGCCGACTCTAATGTCTTCTGCAGAATTTAAAAACTGGGTTAGACTTAAATTGCAGACTCTCTGATTTCTTTATAGAACATATTAAAAACATAAAAAAAAACTCAACAGCGTTGAGCGCAGAGCCTGTAGCGTATTTCTAAGTCGTTACATCTTAGTTTTTCCTAGCCGTCTTATACCGCAAATAAACATTTTATGTTGATACGTGCTTGACCAATGGTCAAATGTTGCTGACCCAGTAAAACATATGAAAAACTGCACATAAATTCCGAAAATTAAAAAATGTTTTATACTGTCACGTTTCATAACGAATAGTTGCCTAATTAAGCTTACATTGCATAGCAGTCAATGTAATTGTTAACAATATAAACAATAGCCCAATTCCCACGCAATTTGTGGGCGCTGCATTGTTGCTGTTGCTGTAGTTAGTTGTTGTTGTTGTTGGCTCATATAGCCTTTCACTTGCAGAAATATTAAATGGCTAGCTAAATACTTGGCCAGCAGCAGATTTAGTCAGTCAGTCAGTTTAGTGACTATTTATGGTCAAAACATTCAATGGCAGAAATTGGTTTAGAGTAGCCTATATACATTTGATAACTACAAATTTGTTTATAATTGGACTCACATTACCTTTGCTGACTTTCATTTCAGTTTTGGCTTGAAGTTATTGAAATATTACGCCAACAACTTTTATATTTAACCTTGTATGGAGTATTGAATTTTTTATGCACGTTTCTGCATATACATAGTAAGATTTTGTTGTTATTTTGATATAGATTACTCAACCTATCTGTATAAGTTCACAAACTCGCATTGTCTTAATGAATTAAGATAAAGAAATACAATGCGCTTATTATTTCAGACAGATATCTTAAAAACACAAAAGCTTGGTATTTCAATGAAGTATATTTACTATATTACAAAGCATTTTGAAGCAACTAGCTCCGTAAAATATATTTAGACTAAAACCTACGTTGTTCATATTCTTCGGACTTCAATGCTAAATGTTTGATTTTAAGAAGCATTTTATAACTAATACATCTGTACCTTCAATACTTAATTTTTAAAATATTTTAAGTTCTTACTAAATAACGAAATTTTATTATAACAATTATTAAATACTGGTTATCTTATTTTACAAACTTGACTTCCGCATAATATTTTTTTCATCCAAGAATGAATAATGCGCATCTTTTGGTAAAACTTGTTGTTCCTACACAAGGCCAGAGAAAATCTTGGCCCGGGGGATATTGTACCCTCTATTACACCTCAAGCTTGAATCACGACAGTATGATAGTTCCCCTTTCCAGCTCTTTCAACGGGCCTATCTCTACATCTGATGGTGTATTAAACCAAATGTTGGCATTTAGTTAAAGCAATTTATGTTTTTCCGTCTATTATATGTATATATTGAAGATAATGTGCATTTTTGTAATATTTAAGTATGCTTTTAAGCTTTAGATACTAAGAGTCTCAATGCAGTTTTCTCCATACAATCATTATTAAACTATATTTCATTAAGGCAAGCAGTTAAAAAAATCTAAAATTATTCATTTGGCTTGAACTGAGCCATAATTATGATGTAGAGTAATCTTAGTAATGCAGATTTTGATTATAATTAAGAAGTTCAACTTGAGAATTAAATTAAGCCATTACCATAAAATTAAATTTTATTATGACATAAAAGATGGCTTCCAGAGCTGCTCAAAAAAGACTTAGAGTACAGTAAACGAATGCTGAGAAAAATGTGATACAGTCGAGTTGGTCCAAACCGATATGTAGGTATACAAAACTTCCGTAAATTTGTACCGGCTATGATGAAAATCGAAATTTATATCCAGTGCCGTAGCCAGGATCGTCACTCAGGGGGCGCTCGATATTTTGATGAAATTGTCAAACAGTATTTGTATCATAGGTTTATTTTAGCTTCTATATAATATTTCATACATATATATATGTATATATACATATACTTATATATGTTGAAAATTAATACAATCTTGCAACGAGAAACATTTAGTAGAGTTAAATTCTGCGATTTTTTTTACTGAACTCACGAATGATATCATCTAAATAAATTGAATCTTACCTTTTTTTGTCGAAAGCTAAAAATTATAAGTTTCGAAGACGTTCATTATACGTTGACATACGTTTCACAACATCTATACGTGCGAACGCAGAAAAAACACATTCGTTGATTGATGTACTGTTTCCAAATATTTCGCAAGCTTCAAACAGAGGAAATGTGTCTACAAATTCATTTTTGTATGTCTTTTTCCTATTCTCACAATTTTAATACAACATTAAACTCAGCATTAGATGGTAATGTCAAACCAATTTTTTCGAGGGGTTTCAAGATATCTCGATCAATCGTTAATTTATTGATGTCTTCTAATGCTGAGAGTGAAGTCAAATTCTTCCTATTCGCATTGAAGCGGTCTTTCAATTCATTTAAAACATGATCTATGACCTCCAAATACGTACTCTTCAATGACGTTGCTTGATGTCCGAAAGACTTTATTGCCTCCTCAGTTGACTTGTTGAATTTACTGAATTGTTCATTTGTTCTTAATTGGTCGATCGAGGTTGATATAGCTTCGATGACGCCCATTGCACATCTGGATCCAACATCCCGTTTTTGAAGAATTTGATTCGCTGGTTCCAATACGCCTCATTAGGCGTAGACATTTCTAGTTCTTGCTAAAAATGGCGCTCAGCGCCACCTCGCGCCTACCTGGATACGGCCCTGATTACATCAAAGCTATTTAAAGTATATGGGGCAAGTTTAAATTTTACATGTTGAGGGGTGTGGGAGAAAACAATTCGGATGTGAATTTGTTCATTAGAGGCACAGAAATCCGCTTACCAATAGTTATGATTCTAGGTCATTTATTACCAAAATTACGTATAGTCTAATGTTTGTGTAGTTCCATAAAATATGGGGGATTTTTTTTCAAATTTTTGGTTGTAGCTTTTGTTGCACTTGTCAGATTAATTTTTGAATTACAGATGCACGAGGCCATGTTGAGTTTGAGATGAAAATATTAAACGGTGTGGCTAAAAAACTACTACGGTGGAACGGGAGAAGATATTGATATGAATCAACAAACTTCATCTGCTCACGAAATATACGCAACAGCTTGAGTTTCTAGATCTTCTAGTTTCCGAGATCTAACAACATTTGTCTTAAAAAATGCTTGAGTCTAAATTAAATTTTTATATTTTGGGAGTGGTAAGTTACCCTTCCCGCCAAAATGTGTTTTTTTTTCTACAAAAATTGTTAAAAAAGGGGAAATTTTTTTAGAAAAAAACTGCTTCTCAAAAATCTTCATTTACTGGATTAATTCGGGGTGACCGATTTTATTATTTCGAGATCTAAAAAATATGCTTATATTTAAGTAAGTGTGTTTGAAAGTTTAATTGTCACAGAAAAGCCAAGTTAAACTCCATTGAGTAATAAAAAAACATAACTGTTTAAATTTGATAGGAACAACCATTTTAACATAGAATGAACGAACTTCGTACATTCTTACTGTACAATAGATAACGCTGACTTTGAAATCTTTCTTGTTAGCTTATAAACAAATTATGCCCAACTATGCAAATGGTGCAAGGAAAAATATTGATAAGTAGCAGGTAGAGTACATTTAAACACATGTTTAAATGGCAAACAAACACACAAACAACTGATAACCTGCAATGTCTGTATAGTGTGTATCTGTGTGCATATTTGTGTATCTGTGTGCGCAAAAATGCGGAAATGCATTTGAACACGTTTGTGCGTAGTACACGATAAGGCGTACTCGGCGATAATGGCCATTCTTAATGGCTGCCGATAATGTAAAGATGGCCAAGTGCTTCGAGCTTCCATTAGACGCCAGTAATCATCAACACAATTATGCATAACTATTTATGAACATTTATCTTGTGCGTACTTTTACTTTTAGAATGTATGACACTTTTACTTTGATGCACATTATCTACGTCTACGCGTCATTCTCTCTGTTAATTAGAGCACTACTGCCTTGGCCTAATGCTGCAAACGTTCCTTTCGAATTTGACAGCTGTCAATTATTTCGAAGAAAAAAACTGCATCTTTGGATATTATGCATTTTTTTGTCTTTGCGTTGATTATTCAACAGGCCAAAACAAAAGCCGCATAGTATTATGTTGAGTTTGTTGCTGTTGGCGCTACAACAACAACAGGCAGCAGCCCACAAAAGGCGGGCGGTCTGTCGTCAGTCAGTTACACCGTTGACACCCTAACACAGAAGCCCAGTTACAGTTTCCAGCGACTTCATGGCAGGTGGGTTTGGGTTGAAGCTGCAATTTGATGCCATCGCGGCAAACTTCATCAAACAAGCTCGCAATGCATTTTTTTTTTACGTTGCAATGTAAGACGGAATGAGCGTGTGCCAAATGTTAATGGAAGCTCAATGAATGCCATTTTGTGTGTGTGTGTGTGTGAGTGTGCGTTGGGTGAGAGGCCGCTCAGCTGGTTGATTTTGCAAGCAGCATCCGTGAGATACAAAACACGTTTATACCACGATGGTTTTGAAATGAAAAGTTTAATGAAAAACCACAAAAAAACACAACTTCAAATAGCAAAACAAAGTAAGCGCAAGTCTGTCACCGTTAATATACTCTTTAGTAGCTTTAATAATATTTATATTTTCCAGCTACTTAAACAGCTAAAGTCTAAAACGCTTAAAATACTAAATATTATTCAAATTTATAAACAAAACTGGTTGTTTATAATGTACTTAATAATGTATATATAGTAGATCAATCAGTAGAAAAAAAAAATCTCTAAAAAATTTCAATTTTAAACTTTAATCGTCTAAGAACTAAATAAAAAAATTAAGTTTATATTTTTTTTTCAAATATTACACAACTTTTTCATTTTTTTAATCCACTTTGTATGTTAACAATTTCTTAACCACCACATCTTAAAAAATTAAAGGATTTTTATTCTGATATTTTTTATGGTATTAAGCATAAAATAGCTGAATTTAAACAATATCTTTTTTTAAATATTTTTTAAAAACAATGTGTGAAATGGCGAAGTCAAAAATTAATGAGGGGGAAGGGTGGGGTTGTAAAAGGGGAATACCCCCGGTCTAAGGTGCCCGGTGTAATTACTATCCTAGTCAACTATTTAGGGTCAACCTAAAAGTATAGTAAAGGGATCAGCACATTCCTCCGAGCCCTCTACACGGTCGTGCCTCTTTAGTCGAACATTTTTGTTTTTGGCAAAAAAAACATACCTATTGTTATGAATACAATGTACTTAAGATCAAAAAGCTTCCGGAAAGGCGTTTTTTAATAGGCGCACGCAAAATGAATCGGTTTATTTTTTTTTTTTATTAGGTTGCTAGCACTGTTTTTGATATCTTGTCATAATTTGAGCTTCATCCAATCATCCATACACTTCTGGTAGGCCTGGGCAGGGATGGCTTTGAGTTCCTTCTTCGAATTTTGTTTGATGATCTCAATGGTGTCAAAACGACTTCCTTTTAATGGCAATTTGAGTTTGGGGAACAGAAAAAAGTCACATGGTGCCATATCTGGTGAATACGGAGCCTGAGCGACCACATTCGTTGAGTGTTTGGCCAAAAACTCGCAAAAAATAATTAGTGCACAAAAAATTCAACGTTTTTGGAACGAGTCGGGCCGCGACGAGTATCATGCCCAAAACTTCAACCAAAATGTGTTCGGTTGATCCATATGAGATGCCAAGTTCTGAAACAATCTCACGAATATCGACACTACGATGTTCGAGCACAACTTTCTTCACTGCATCGACGTTTTCTTTGGTGTTTGATGTTGAAGGACGACCGGATCGAGGCAAATCAGTGACGTTTTTACGACCTGTACCTCTCGTATGCCTGTGTTTTGGACATACAGTCCTAACTGAAGGCCTTTTTCAATATCTTAAGCGTATCGGCACATGAAAATTCATTCGCAACACAAAATTTCAAACAAACTCGTTGATACACGTTTTTTTCCATTGCAAAAATCGAAGAGCGTCCTTTTTTCGACTAACTATAACAGCTGCCAAACCAATACTAATAAGGCAATTGCGCTCAAATTATGGCAAGATGTCAAAAGCAGTCCTACCAACCTAAAAAAAAAATTTGTATTTCACCTTTTAGTCGAAATTCCCAAAAACTTTTTGATCGGTATAGTATGTATTCATTCGAAATTCATGTTGCTTAGCTTTGCCGAACAGAACAGTTTTTGAAAAAAGTGGAAGAGTTGAGACCTTACGGCCCTTCGTGATGCCTATTTAATAGTCAGTAAGAGTAAAGAGAGGCGAATGGTAGGAGGGAGGAGAGAAAAAATGCTAGGTGTGGGGGAGATAAGAGAATCATTTTGAGGATTCTATAAAAAGAGCCAAGGCCTTTAAAGGCAGATATGAAAGACTGCGCAAGTCTTCACAGAAGGGGTCTTTCAGACACTGGATGCGTTTCCTAAGCAGTGCAGTGTAGTCACCCAACAACTGTGGCATGTTCTCTATCTCTTAGTTGCAGCTGCGACAAAGATAGTTGTAGAGAACATATATTATGGTTGAGAAAAAATGCCTAATGCGCAGCGCCCTATTACAATTCCTGTCATCATCCTAGTCCGAGTCTTACGGAAGTGCAAGAGCTCGGAAGTTTTCTTTGTACAGCGTCTCGCTGAGTATATCCTTAGAAGCTAGGTGCTGGGCACTTTCCCAGCGCAGTCGTCTGCCCTTCTTTGCCAGAAATCCAAGAGTGACCAGGTACCCAGTAGAGGGTGTACGGGAGGTGCAGGGGGAAGGGCGGGAATTCCCCTGGGATAGGAGTTTTTGCAGAGGCACGGTGTAATTACTGTTGTGATTCAAGCTAAAGGTGTAATATAGGGGCCTGGTGTTACGTATATATCCTCTTTAAAGTGTGCCTTGCCAGACCTTGATAGCAGCTTAGAATAGATACCGCGTTTATCTCGGCCTGAAACAAACTACATCTATTTGAAAGACGAAATTAAAGCCGTGTGGCGATTCGAGATTTCGAGAAGACGCCCACTCCTGTGTCTTAATCCATTCTGCCTGATGGGTGTTTTTTGCTTTCAATCTTCTCACTCCGGGAAAACAACGACAAACTTATCATTCCGTTTCTAACTGTAGAACAGCAGTCACTATCTTGGGTCCCAGTGAGTATGCCTTATCTCACCCGAACTATTATAGATGACCCAAGAAAACTCAGTCCCTGCAGTCTCGCCACTACAGACTTTAATACATTTAAAACTTTAGAAACAATGCCATGGACTCTCATAAAGTGTATTGAAAAACTTGCAGCAATATAAACTAAAAACTAACAAGTCGAACGTTTAAATTGACTTTTGCTAAATTGTGGGCAGGAAGCAAACTAGTAAACCGGTGCATAATTTGATATGGTCAAGCATTGCATAACAGCAGGCTGTATGAAATTCAATTTCGATATGCGTTTTAAGGCAATAATCAATCAATATCAAATGGGGTCATAATAATAGCTTAAAACCAATTGTATCAAATTGTAACGATATGGGATTTAATTATAAATATTTTGCAAAATAATAAGTTAATTATACTTGAGTAAAAACAGCTTTTCAGTCGAGTAATTAAGCTAGCGTTCAGCGACTTAAGCGGGTGTGTAATAAATAGCAAAATATTAAGAAATACGCTTGGCCAAGCATGAAATCACGAGCTATTTTTCAACAGCCTCAGCTGAGTAAGTGAAAAGTAGAAAAGCTTTTCAACAGCTAATTATGCTGCTCGGTTAGGTTTCCATTTCCTATTCTCACAATTTTAATACAACATTAAACTCAGCATTAGATGGTAATGTCAAACCAATTTTTTCGAGGGGTTTCAAGATATCTCGATCAATCGTTAATTTATTGATGTCTTCTAATGCTGAGAGTGAAGTCAAATTCTTCCTATTCGCATTGAAGCGGTCTTTCAATTCATTTAAAACATGATCTATGACCTCCAAATACGTACTCTTCAATGACGTTGCTTGATGTCCGAAAGACTTTATTGCCTCCTCAGTTGACTTGTTGAATTTACTGAATTGTTCATTTGTTCTTAATTGGTCGATCGAGGTTGATATAGCTTCGATGACGCCCATTGCACATCTGGATCCAACATCCCGTTTTTGAAGAATTTGATTCGCTGGTTCCAATACGCCTCATTAGGCGTAGACATTTCTAGTTCTTGCTAAAAATGGCGCTCAGCGCCACCTCGCGCCTACCTGGATACGGCCCTGATTACATCAAAGCTATTTAAAGTATATGGGGCAAGTTTAAATTTTACATGTTGAGGGGTGTGGGAGAAAACAATTCGGATGTGAATTTGTTCATTAGAGGCACAGAAATCCGCTTACCAATAGTTATGATTCTAGGTCATTTATTACCAAAATTACGTATAGTCTAATGTTTGTGTAGTTCCATAAAATATGGGGGATTTTTTTTCAAATTTTTGGTTGTAGCTTTTGTTGCACTTGTCAGATTAATTTTTGAATTACAGATGCACGAGGCCATGTTGAGTTTGAGATGAAAATATTAAACGGTGTGGCTAAAAAACTACTACGGTGGAACGGGAGAAGATATTGATATGAATCAACAAACTTCATCTGCTCACGAAATATACGCAACAGCTTGAGTTTCTAGATCTTCTAGTTTCCGAGATCTAACAACATTTGTCTTAAAAAATGCTTGAGTCTAAATTAAATTTTTATATTTTGGGAGTGGTAAGTTACCCTTCCCGCCAAAATGTGTTTTTTTTTCTACAAAAATTGTTAAAAAAGGGGAAATTTTTTTAGAAAAAAACTGCTTCTCAAAAATCTTCATTTACTGGATTAATTCGGGGTGACCGATTTTATTATTTCGAGATCTAAAAAATATGCTTATATTTAAGTAAGTGTGTTTGAAAGTTTAATTGTCACAGAAAAGCCAAGTTAAACTCCATTGAGTAATAAAAAAACATAACTGTTTAAATTTGATAGGAACAACCATTTTAACATAGAATGAACGAACTTCGTACATTCTTACTGTACAATAGATAACGCTGACTTTGAAATCTTTCTTGTTAGCTTATAAACAAATTATGCCCAACTATGCAAATGGTGCAAGGAAAAATATTGATAAGTAGCAGGTAGAGTACATTTAAACACATGTTTAAATGGCAAACAAACACACAAACAACTGATAACCTGCAATGTCTGTATAGTGTGTATCTGTGTGCATATTTGTGTATCTGTGTGCGCAAAAATGCGGAAATGCATTTGAACACGTTTGTGCGTAGTACACGATAAGGCGTACTCGGCGATAATGGCCATTCTTAATGGCTGCCGATAATGTAAAGATGGCCAAGTGCTTCGAGCTTCCATTAGACGCCAGTAATCATCAACACAATTATGCATAACTATTTATGAACATTTATCTTGTGCGTACTTTTACTTTTAGAATGTATGACACTTTTACTTTGATGCACATTATCTACGTCTACGCGTCATTCTCTCTGTTAATTAGAGCACTACTGCCTTGGCCTAATGCTGCAAACGTTCCTTTCGAATTTGACAGCTGTCAATTATTTCGAAGAAAAAAACTGCATCTTTGGATATTATGCATTTTTTTGTCTTTGCGTTGATTATTCAACAGGCCAAAACAAAAGCCGCATAGTATTATGTTGAGTTTGTTGCTGTTGGCGCTACAACAACAACAGGCAGCAGCCCACAAAAGGCGGGCGGTCTGTCGTCAGTCAGTTACACCGTTGACACCCTAACACAGAAGCCCAGTTACAGTTTCCAGCGACTTCATGGCAGGTGGGTTTGGGTTGAAGCTGCAATTTGATGCCATCGCGGCAAACTTCATCAAACAAGCTCGCAATGCATTTTTTTTTTACGTTGCAATGTAAGACGGAATGAGCGTGTGCCAAATGTTAATGGAAGCTCAATGAATGCCATTTTGTGTGTGTGTGTGTGTGAGTGTGCGTTGGGTGAGAGGCCGCTCAGCTGGTTGATTTTGCAAGCAGCATCCGTGAGATACAAAACACGTTTATACCACGATGGTTTTGAAATGAAAAGTTTAATGAAAAACCACAAAAAAACACAACTTCAAAAAGCAAAAACAAAGTAAGCGCAAGTCTGTCACCGTTAATATACTCTTTAGTAGCTTTAATAATATTTATATTTTCCAGCTACTTAAACAGCTAAAGTCTAAAACGCTTAAAATACTAAATATTATTCAAATTTATAAACAAAACTGGTTGTTTATAATGTACTTAATAATGTATATATAGTAGATCAATCAGTAGAAAAAAAAAATCTCTAAAAAATTTCAATTTTAAACTTTAATCGTCTAAGAACTAAATAAAAAAATTAAGTTTATATTTTTTTTTCAAATATTACACAACTTTTTCATTTTTTTAATCCACTTTGTATGTTAACAATTTCTTAACCACCACATCTTAAAAAATTAAAGGATTTTTATTCTGATATTTTTTATGGTATTAAGCATAAAATAGCTGAATTTAAACAATATCTTTTTTTAAATATTTTTTAAAAACAATGTGTGAAATGGCGAAGTCAAAAATTAATGAGGGGGAAGGGTGGGGTGGTAAAAGGGGAATACCCCCGGTCTAAGGTGCCCGGTGTAATTACTATCCTAGTCAACTATTTAGGGTCAACCTAAAAGTATAGTAAAGGGATCAGCACATTCCTCCGAGCCCTCTACACGGTCGTGCCTCTTTAGTCGAACATTTTTGTTTTTGGCAAAAAAAACATACCTATTGTTATGAATACAATGTACTTAAGATCAAAAAGCTTCCGGAAAGGCGTTTTTTAATAGGCGCACGCAAAATGAATCGGTTTATTTTTTTTTTTATTAGGTTGCTAGCACTGTTTTTGATATCTTGTCATAATTTGAGCTTCATCCAATCATCCATACACTTCTGGTAGGCCTGGGCAGGGATGGCTTTGAGTTCCTTCTTCGAATTTTGTTTGATGATTCAATGGTGTCAAAACGCTTCCTCTTAATGGCAATTTGAGTTTGGGACAGAAAAAGTCACAGGTGCCATATCTGGTGAATACGGAGCCTGAGCGACCACATTCGTTGAGTGTTTGGCCAAAAACTCGCAAAAAATAATTAGTGCACAAAAAATTCAACGTTTTTGGAACGAGTCGGGCCGCGACGAGTATCATGCCCAAAACTTCAACCAAAATGTGTTCGGTTGATCCATATGAGATGCCAAGTTCTGAAACAATCTCACGAATATCGACACTACGATGTTCGAGCACAACTTTCTTCACTGCATCGACGTTTTCTTTGGTGTTTGATGTTGAAGGACGACCGGATCGAGGCAAATCAGTGACGTTTTTACGACCTGTACCTCTCGTATGCCTGTGTTTTGGACATACAGTCCTAACTGAAGGCCTTTTTCAATATCTTAAGCGTATCGGCACATGAAAATTCATTCGCAACACAAAATTTCAAACAAACTCGTTGATACACGTTTTTTTCCATTGCAAAAATCGAAGAGCGTCCTTTTTTCGACTAACTATAACAGCTGCCAAACCAATACTAATAAGGCAATTGCGCTCAAATTATGGCAAGATGTCAAAAGCAGTCCTACCAACCTAAAAAAAAAAATTTGTATTTCACCTTTTAGTCGAAATTCCCAAAAACTTTTTGATCGGTATAGTATGTATTCATTCGAAATTCATGTTGCTTAGCTTTGCCGAACAGAACAGTTTTTGAAAAAAGTGGAAGAGTTGAGACCTTACGGCCCTTCGTGATGCCTATTTAATAGTCAGTAAGAGTAAAGAGAGGCGAATGGTAGGAGGGAGGAGAGAAAAAATGCTAGGTGTGGGGGAGATAAGAGAATCATTTTGAGGATTCTATAAAAAGAGCCAAGGCCTTTAAAGGCAGATATGAAAGACTGCGCAAGTCTTCACAGAAGGGGTCTTTCAGACACTGGATGCGTTTCCTAAGCAGTGCAGTGTAGTCACCCAACAACTGTGGCATGTTCTCTATCTCTTAGTTGCAGCTGCGACAAAGATAGTTGTAGAGAACATATATTATGGTTGAGAAAAAATGCCTAATGCGCAGCGCCCTATTACAATTCCTGTCATCATCCTAGTCCGAGTCTTACGGAAGTGCAAGAGCTCGGAAGTTTTCTTTGTACAGCGTCTCGCTGAGTATATCCTTAGAAGCTAGGTGCTGGGCACTTTCCCAGCGCAGTCGTCTGCCCTTCTTTGCCAGAAATCCAAGAGTGACCAGGTACCCAGTAGAGGGTGTACGGGAGGTGCAGGGGGAAGGGCGGGAATTCCCCTGGGATAGGAGTTTTTGCAGAGGCACGGTGTAATTACTGTTGTGATTCAAGCTAAAGGTGTAATATAGGGGCCTGGTGTTACGTATATATCCTCTTTAAAGTGTGCCTTGCCAGACCTTGATAGCAGCTTAGAATAGATACCGCGTTTATCTCGGCCTGAAACAAACTACATCTATTTGAAAGACGAAATTAAAGCCGTGTGGCGATTCGAGATTTCGAGAAGACGCCCACTCCTGTGTCTTAATCCATTCTGCCTGATGGGTGTTTTTTGCTTTCAATCTTCTCACTCCGGGAAAACAACGACAAACTTATCATTCCGTTTCTAACTGTAGAACAGCAGTCACTATCTTGGGTCCCAGTGAGTATGCCTTATCTCACCCGAACTATTATAGATGACCCAAGAAAACTCAGTCCCTGCAGTCTCGCCACTACAGACTTTAATACATTTAAAACTTTAGAAACAATGCCATGGACTCTCATAAAGTGTATTGAAAAACTTGCAGCAATATAAACTAAAAACTAACAAGTCGAACGTTTAAATTGACTTTTGCTAAATTGTGGGCAGGAAGCAAACTAGTAAACCGGTGCATAATTTGATATGGTCAAGCATTGCATAACAGCAGGCTGTATGAAATTCAATTTCGATATGCGTTTTAAGGCAATAATCAATCAATATCAAATGGGGTCATAATAATAGCTTAAAACCAATTGTATCAAATTGTAACGATATGGGATTTAATTATAAATATTTTGCAAAATAATAAGTTAATTATACTTGAGTAAAAACAGCTTTTCAGTCGAGTAATTAAGCTAGCGTTCAGCGACTTAAGCGGGTGTGTAATAAATAGCAAAATATTAAGAAATACGCTTGGCCAAGCATGAAATCACGAGCTATTTTTCAACAGCCTCAGCTGAGTAAGTGAAAAGTAGAAAAGCTTTTCAACAGCTAATTATGCTGCTCGGTTAGGTTTCCATTT